>JASGAU010403884.1:0-11786 GCA_030220045.1 Australoheros facetus | reverse complement strand
GGAATCACATGCCTTCCTTTAATTTTCACATGTGCCAAAGTCCTAATTTATTGAGTTTTTCCATTTGTGGCTCAAAACAAAAAATCCAAACTGTTCACAGATATGAATGGATCTTTGCTTCACCTCTCAACATCTTCAGTTGATAATCAGATCTTAGAGCCTCTTACGGGGTGAATTGTCCCAGGGTTAATGCCGAGGTTTAGATGAAAGCAAAAAATGTGCAAACTGTCAAAAGCACTAATATCATCTGAAGTGTCATAACACTTGACTGCTTCTTCAGTCCTGCCTGTGGTATGATCCAATGGAGAAATAGATAAGAAGGATCAGCCTCAAAAAAATCTATTCTCTGGCTGACACACACACACACACACACACACACACACACACACACACACACACACACACACACAGCCCACGCTGTATTCTATAAACTTGGCTGAAGCACCTAATAAAACTTCACTCCAGTGGTGTCCCTTGTGCCCTTCTCCTGCTCACCACCGTGCACTAACTTATTTGATTTTTTTTTTTCCCTTCCCCTCCAGCAGGCATGCTTGAGCCACACTCTTCTTTACTTGACAAAAGCGAGAAACAAGTTTTCCCACTGCAGTCAGAGCTCGCTAATGCTCCCCCAACGGGCTGCATTTACCACCGCATCACAGAAATCGTCCATAACTGTCCTCACTGTTATTAGCCGCAGTGGAAATGAAAAATCAGGCAAACAAAATCTTGAAACCAGGCTACAAAAGAGAGAGGTAATTTCTAGCCTCACTGGATAGCTCCCTCTACCTCCTTTTGCTATTTGCAAGAGGCTCCACAGGTTGCCCGTGGCGTCCAGTTAAACCTCCTATTATTTCAGAAATAATATCGTCCTATTTCATTTGTTTAAAGAGCATTTGGTGTCCGAGCCTGAAGGAGAAAGGAAGAAATTAAATGGCTTTTCTGCTTTGTGAAAGAATGTCAGCCCATGGCAATATGTACATTTGTTAATGGAGTGTGGCTGTTAAATGTGAAGTGGCGGGAGAGGAGAAAACTAACTGGCTGTGGAAATATTGATAAGACTAAAGGGTTATATGAGATATATCAGGGAGCAGCGGGAGAGGGGACAGATTTAGAGATTATACTAAACTGTTACTTTACAACACTACACATAATTATATTGTCTAAAAGAAGAAGAGAACAATGGCTTTTTTTCATTTGAGGCAAACTTATGATCAGCCGTAGGGACATTGCAGCTCGCTGGAACATTTTGTTCCAGTCTGCCTCAGCTCATTCAAAGGTGATATCCACTCTTAATATTGACTAGTGAGATCTGAGCAAATTGCTATTAGCTAATAGAACCATGACTAGGAAATGAAAAATGTTGAGTTTGCATATGGATGTCTTATTTTTGGGTTAAATATGCATTTTGCATATAAGCCTAAACATTAAAACTACTAAGGGGTGATAAGAACAACACTGATCATCTTGCTGAAATGCAATGTTCAGCAGGGAAACCTTTGTGTCCTGGCATGTGTGTGGATGTTAGTTTGGCACGTCTGTCCCACCTAAGCATTGTTGCAGACTGAGCGTGTGCCCAGTGGCAGTGTGGACTTAATCCCTGCAAAAACTGCTTGAGTATGGCTCGAGGACCCAACCTCCAAATTCCATAGATCCCAATCTCAATCACAGGATTTGCTGGAAAAATATAGATCCATGGGGCTCGCGCCTACGAGCATCAGGCTTCAAAGGTTGTGGTTCAATAGTAGTACTGCATCTCTGCTACTGGTCTAAAATGGTAACAGTAACCATTTAGCAGAATCTATGGGACAGTGTTAAAATTTGCCATAAACGAGGCACGAGTAGTTAAATAGCCTTCATACAACTTTTCTTTTTCTTGATTTTTAAATTTTTTTTTTTTTTTGTTGCTCAAAATACTAGTTTGCTGGGCTTTCATCAGTCTTACCTTCCATCTTGCTTGTTTGAAGCACAGAGAGAGGAGCTGGTGTCTGTTGGAGCTGCAGTACAGGATAGTTTTGGGACCTGTAAAATATCAGGCTGTGGCTGAATCGTTATATACCCCAAATTTTTGACTAAGCACACGTGCTGTCTGTGTTTCCTTATTATACTGTAATACGCTGGTGGTGCTCTTGTAGCGCAGTGTCACCACAAACTAGATTGATTTTGTCCTTCAACAGCAAAATCACTCAGAGTTTAATAAAGGCACGTGAGGAAAGGATGTTGCAATTTTTGCTAGACTATTATAGTCTCTGTAAGTAATTAAGATTAAATATCACACTAGAATTTTGGATCAGTAGAATATTGAATCCCTTGTGACTGAAAGGTTTGATATCTGTAGTTGATAGGCAGTGAGACAGTCTATTACACTGCTTTTCATTTAGAGGATTCCAGATTTCTCAGATCTTGCCCATGAAACACTGACAAACTCTGTGTGTTTGTAGAAAATTGTAGACATACAGGGAAAAAAAGAGCATTTAAACACAGCAAGTCAAGTTTTGTTTGTTCAACTTCTGTCGTATGTGCAGTGGGACAGTTTATTTACAGTTTCCTTCAAGAATAATGTGCTCCTTCAAAGTAGAAATCAATTTAGCGAGAAGAGTTGCTTAAAAAACCTCGAACAATTTCATTTAAATTCCCCAAATGGATTCCCCAAGCATTTTCCCCCCCTGTTTTTTTTATTTTTTAAAAGACAGAGTTTACTGAAGTGGATGATCCACGAGAGGGCGAGTAGATTGATGCATTAAGAATGAAGAGATGAGGCTTCTGTAGACTGATTAACAGGGGCAGGAGGTAGTGCTGTGCTGCCACGTTTTGCACCACTGGCAGGACACGTAGAGCTCTCATGCATTTATGCCTCGCTGTCAGTCTCCTGTCTCCGTCTTCTTAAAATCTCCACTCACCTTTTTTAACAAGTAGACCACAAATTAAATAAAATATTTGTCAGATTCGAGCGTAAGTGCTCTTGAGTTTTCTGCTTTCTAAAAGAAGGCAAGCAGCTTGTGCTGTCCGCACTCCTTTTCTTTAACTCTTGAAACATTTACAGTACAGAGCTAAAGTTGAGCCACCACTCGTTTCTTTATATTTTGTTGGGGAAATTAGGAATAGATGCAGCGATTTATTGTGCAGACATAAATGGAAATACAGTATATGAGACAGAGTTTGTACAATTCTAGCTTGAAGGTCAGTATTTGGTGTGGCCACCTTTATTCTTGAACACAGCCTGAACTCTCTTAAGCAGCTTTCTACTCAGTTCTTTAAGTAGTTCTTCAGGGTTCTTGAAGGACATTCAAAGCTCTTCTTTGGATGTCGGCTGCCTTTTGCTCTGTTCTGTCAGGATGATCCCACACAGCTGAGGTCCAGGCTCAAGAGGCCAGTCCATGACTGATACTGTTCCATTGTGTGTTTTTCTATTCAGGTATGCTTTTACTGCACTGGCAGTGTGTTTGGGATCAGACTCCTTCCAGATGGTATTGCATGGTGGTTCAAAATCTGACAGAACTTTTCTGTGTTCATAATTCTATCAATTTTGATCGGATTTTGATAGAATCTCCAACACCACTGGCTGAAATGCAGCTCCAAACCATGAAAGAGCCTCCACCACACTCACTATTGTACCGCTCTCCTGACCTCTGCCGTACATATTGACCACAATTCAAACCAGAATTTTCAAATTTGGATTAATCGCTCAATCAGATCTGTTGCCACAGATTTTTCAGTTCAGTTCTTGTGCGATCCTGTTTTCTTCCCTTAAGAATGGCTTCTTGACAGCCACCCTTTCACGGAGACCATTTCCAAGAGGCTTTGGCTTCGGTAGATGATCAACTGAAGGGCCAGATGCATCTTTCAGCTCCTGTGTCAGGTCTTATGTTTTTTTTCCCTCTTCTATTTCTTATGGATATGACTGTAAGATACTGTTCTTCTGCTTCTGAAATTTAAAAGTGGTTCTTTGCTAAGTTTATTTCGGTGTAGACACAACACTGGTTCATAACTTGAGTTAGATGTTTTTTTTTTAAATGTTTGAATGATTCAAATGTTAGTGTTAAGTGTCCTAACCAAAACAAAAAACATTCCTCTGACAAATAATCTGATTCAAGGACTGGTGTGAAAATGGGTGAAAAAGCAGCCAATGTCCAAAGAGTCACAAAGATGTGTGTCTGTGTGTGTGTGTGTGTGTGGTAGTGTTTGTGCCTTGCTTATAGTCTTCAGATCCCCCTGTGTGTGTGTCCTGCTCTCCTGTTTTGCAGTAATACAGCTGCAGTGTGATTGACCTCCACTAAGCTGTCTATTAACCTTCAACACACACACACACACACACACACACACACACACACACACACACACACACACACCCCTCATTTGGCAGGGCACGCCTAATGCCTGAGCCCATTGCTTTGTAGCTGGCCTGTGCTGCTTTGTGTTTGTGTATATGCAAGTGTGCACATTTGCATATGGAGCAGGTTCAACATGTGACGCATGGACATTTTGGCAGAGTGTGTGTGTGTGTGTGTTTGGGGGTGGGGGGTTTATGTGGGCACAAATGTGACCGTCTGGATGAGTGGCAGCACCGACTGAGAAGCGACAGTTGGGTAGATGGGACAGGAGGTGTGGATGAGTCTGCCTCCTTCACAGTTTCAATTCATTTTCCTTGTCTTGCTTTTTTTGTCTTTTGTTTTACTGACAGAAACCAGCAGAAAAAGAGAACTAGGAAATACTTTCATTGATTTATGTAGTGATTTTTGTAGGGAATCAAAAATGTCTCAGGTCATGATGAACATGTAGAAGAATATTTGGATTTATATATAACATAGTACCTGTCAAAAGTTTGGAAACACTCACCCGGTACTGTGTATATATAAAACTGAGTTTAACTGCTCTCAGTGTTTGTGTTTGACAGGCGTATGTGTTGAACTTTCTGCAGGCAAAGTTGTTGTGTGCAGCAGACAATCCTCTAGAGTCTAGACTCTCCACACTTCTCTTGGGGCCTTGTCTGGGTAGAATTAAACAGAAAAAAAACTAAACCAAAGAGAAACTTTGTTGCTGTTCTTATTGACTGTCTTGTAGACAGTTGGTGGTTTGTGTGTTCCTCTGTCTGTATGCCTGTATATTACCATAAAATGGCTGCCCACTTCCAGAAACGACTGACAACAGTGTCCCAGCACAGACAGATTCACATAGATGGACATCAGCCTTGAATGAACATCAGCCTTTTAAGGCTTGTTATGATGTTTCTGACTCTCTCTCTCTCGTGCAGGTAGATGAGTTTAGTTTGATGGGGGATTCTACTAAAGGCAGTCCAAGACACAGTTGATCTCAGTTGTGTGTGAACGGCAGCCAAATATGCTCATTTTAATTGGAAGCGATGACAAATACATGGACGAGAGCAGCTGTTTGCTGAAATATTTACAAGAAAGCCATCTTTGTAAGATTCATGCAGGAAGCTTTATTCCTGATCTTTGGGAGCAGCATATGGTCTGTACTTAAATACTAAATGTTCTGCACTCATATGAAACCTTTTCTCCTTTTCCGTCCCACAAAGGGCTTTCAGAGTGTTGCTCATTCACCCACACAGCTCTACCACCTGAGCCATCCCAGTGTAACAATATAAGGACAAAAGTCCAGTTGCCTACTTTAAGGAGCATTTAGTGAGATGTACTGTCTCAGAAAAAAAAAGAAGGCAAACTCACGATTGACAGAAAACTTAAATTCCTTAGGTGGCCAATTGAGGCTGGCTCCAAAAACAACTCATTCCCCGTAGACCCCATGTTAAAATGCCCAACTCTACAGTAGAAATAAACATGTTTACAGCCTTATGCAGCCTGGTACAGAACATTTTGGTCTCCATAGCTAATTTCCCTACATCATGACAATCGTAAATTTTTATATAACCCTCACTTAAAATGGTAACAGAGCTTGAAGTTCTGCTTGATTTGGGGTGTGGCTGTCTGCAAACGTGTTATTTATGTGACAGATAATATAGTTTGCATGAATTGTACTAACAGCCTGTCTAAATACCCAGCATGGTGAGTGAAATTCTAACACTAGTTAGTAGGGGTCTGTGTCCGTGTGAGATGATTATGGTCTATGTACCCATATATAGTCATATGGTCATGGATGCAACTTGGTGACCAAGCTGGCTAGCGTGGGCTAGTAACTCCAGCCTTTGTCTTAGTACGGTCATTTCTGGGGGAAATAACCAAGATGGTGGTATCCAAATGCTAAACTAGAGGCCTGAAACTGGGACTTCACAAACCAGTGAGCAGAAACTATGTCTGTGTTATAGTCACTCTGTGGTCAAGAGTTAATTTATTCTTTCATTTTCTTAACTGCTTGTCCAGTTCAGGGTGAAGGTGGGGCTGGAGCCTATCCCAGGTGTCATAGGGCTAGAGGCAGGGTACACCCCGGACAGGTCGCCAGTCTGTTCCAACACAGAGAGCGAGACAACCATTCATACTCACACACACCCCCAATCTAGAATCACCAGTTAATCTAACATAGCATGCATGTCTTTGGACTGTGGGAGGAAGTACCCAGAGAGAACCCATGGAGGCACAGAGAGAACGTGGAAAAACCGGAAGTCTAAAGGCCCATTTATTTATTTATTTTTTGCAGAGCTTTCACCTACAGTAGTTGGGAAGTTACTGAGTTCCTCAGAGCTTGCTTAGTTGTCAACTAATAGTCAGTTGATAAAAGTCAGCCACTTTGCCTGTTATCATAATCAAAGCCCCTCAGAGAAAAATGGCAAAAAATGGTTTGTTCATAGATGTTATTTTAAAAATAAAAAGGGACCCTTTGAATGTTTAACAGCTAGATGAACCAGCTTTTTATCACAGGGAGATGTTTTCAGGGCCCGAAGTCATGTTTGAGTTCAGTTTTGAAGATTGTAACTCTGAATATTTCAGAGCGCCTCGTCCCATCTTTTGCTTTTAATAGATATATTTTTGTTCATTTTATAGTTGACTTTCTCCTCATTGCATAAGCCTGACCGCACAGCCAGGATACACTCTTTCACAAATGCATGCTCACATATACTGTCTGACAAACACATCCGCCCCACACAAATACACATTTAAAGGTAACTCCCTGAAGAAGCAGAAAGCATTTAGGCAGGCAGCAGAAAGTTTTCTCTGCAAAGTGAAGTGTATCATTTACAGACCATGTAATCCCAGGTGGTGGAGTCTGGTTTGTGATTGAACTTGGCTCAAAAACTCAAAGCAAGTTTTTGAGAACAAGTTTCAAAATAAAGGCTCATTAAATGGTACTGATGGAAATAAACAGTAACGAGCTGGGCTCCGTAAAAACACCATGTGGTTTTAAACTGGAAAGATGGTCTCCCTGAATATCTACAGCGCAAAATTAATGAGTCCCATGTGGAATCAACAAGCATGTTTCCATGTGTTAGAAAAACAGGTGAAATAGTAACTTTTATTTTACTACTAATGGTATAAGAGAGATAGTTAGCATAAAAATGGGTTAGCATTTTGAGCTAATGATAAAATTCACATAACAGGTAGATGAGAACACCATGTCTGATAAATGCAAAGCTATATCCTAAATTCATTTTGTAAAACCAGGCAACGTTTTTCCAAACTTCTGTTATCCGGTATGGGTTAATCTGTAAATTCTTCTCTATTCTGATGCTCGGTTTGTACTTCAGCAGGTTGTCTTGACCATGTCTACATGCCTAAATGCACTGAGTTGCTAATTAGTTATTAAAGAACAATGCCAGTCAGGCTCAGTGGTGCCGGGCAGTGAGCACAGGGCCCACTAGAGGATGTCGAGCCCTCAGGCCTCCCTCATGAAGTCTGTTTCTGATTCTTTGGTCAGAGATGTTCACACCAGTGGCTGCTGGAGTCATTTGGTAGCTCTGGCAGTGCTCATCCTGGTCCTCCGTGCACAAAGGAGCAGATACCGGTCCTGCTGATGGGTGAAGGACCTTCAACGGCCCTGTCCAGCTCTGGCTTGATGCTATAATCTAATTAGAAATGTTCCTTTCAATTTTTTGAGCAGTATATATAATCTCAGGTACATAATCTTTCCTGTAAGCACCGCAGGCCCACCAACCTGTTCAAACCTATTGTTTGCGAGTGGCAGTGAGAGTGGCTCTAAGAGGTAGCGGACTTAAAACGGTTTGTTTCAGACAGTGGATGAACCGAGGAGCTGCACCAAAGCCCAGTATAAGAAAAGTTGGGATTATTTTTGACCTGGGAATTATGCAAAGCTACTCTAGTAGAATCAAAGATAAAAGTTTGGAGCTCAAAATGAGCCAAATAGATCCTTTTTAAGCTAAGCTAACCAGTTCCAGCTGCAGCTTCATCAATAATGTATGTGCATGAAAGTGGTATCAATCTTCTCTTTGAGCTGTCTGCAAGAAAGTGAATTAAAATGCAGCTTTTTTTTCCCCTTTTTTTTTAGCCATAACTTTACTTCAAAACTAAACTCTCACTGAATCGAGTCAAATCCAAAAAACACAAATATCTGAAGAACTAAGATGATAAATAGAAAAATTAAATCCACAGCATATTTACATCAGATATTAAATGACTAATTTTCTTCCTCTCTCTCACTCTCAATCAGGGTTACCTGCCAGCCAACGCAGAGAGGAGAGAAAGCGTGCTACAGAGGAAGAGGCAGGAATATTTTGCCTTCATCCAGCAGTACTACGACTCTCGCAATGAAGAACATCATCAAGACACATACAGACAGGTATATGCATATACGTGATCTTGTGTACCTGCAGCTGTCTGAGCCCCAGAACTTGAAGGACAGAATGAATGATGCACTAGAAAAGAATCTCTTTCCTGTTACAACAGCATCCCCCTTGTTGCTAATGTATTAGCTCAGCATGAATTTAGGACACAAAACTGTCTAAGTGTGTGTTTGTGTGTGTGAAAAGTGTTTTGACAGAATTTGGCCCTGCAGTCAGGATTACTGCCACTAGTTATTTGGCAAAGATGTGCTCTCTATTCCTTTTTTTTCTCTTCTGTTCTTTTGTTCTCCCCTCTTTCTCCCTCATGTACTCATCTGATTGTTTGTTCGTCTGTGTGCGTCTGTGTCACAGAGTAGACACGAGCAGCTTCAGAGAGATGCTGAAATTAACACTTTTATTTGGTTCTGAAAATATGTCTTTTTACTCTTTCTCCCTCTGTTTATCTGNCCCCCCACCCCACACCCCACATTCTAACACTCGACTACTTCCCATTCATTTCAAGCCAATAAGAAACATCAAAGTGAACTGTCGATAGCAAAAACGCACATTTCTCACATTCCGCCCAATTTCCCATTGATCTCCTCTACACTGTGCCAGAAAGCTGGCATACTTTGTTTTGATGATTGTTTGGATTGTGTCTCGACGCCTCCTTTTTCTGCCAGATTCTACTTGTGCTGCAGTGAGTGGTGATTTCTAGTGTTTATTTTATTTTTTTTGTTGTGTGCCTGATTATATGTGTTTGTACATATGTCACTTTGGCACTCAAATTGAGCACGATGGTGGGGTTTTTTTGTGCTCCTTTTATTTTTCTTTCTTTTTAAAAATTTTGTCTATACATATTTAAGTGGCTGTACATGTATTTACATACAGCACTTAACAGAAGTGAGTACACCCCTGTGCAGTTTTGTAAGATATACACTGGATAAAATAAGTAAAGACAGAAGATGACGTGGGATAAAAAAGTAGCTTACTGTATGTAATAGAAAGCAAAGTAGTGCTATAGACACAGTGTGTAAAATGTAGTGAAGAGCACAGAGTTGGAAATAAAACCATTGAGAGGAGAACGCAAATTCTCTGCTGCACTGATGTGTTGATGTGACATGATTTGAAATTGTACCGTTTCTCAATAACTGCATTGTTTCTAAGTTGACAAGTAGATTATTTCTAATCAAAAACAAACACTTTACAAAGAATATGAAAGTAGAAACTCAATGCGACAACAGTGAGTACACGTCAATCAAAATTTTGGCAAAACTACAATTACCAAAAATCAACTTCATGTTGTATCTATGGGCTGACTGTCTACATCCCAGCATCACTGCTCCACATGAAGAAGAATTTCCAGAGGAACTGGAAATTTTGATTGTGAGAATTTCTCAAAGATGTAAAGAATATCAGAGACCAACTATAAATGAGTCGAAATGAGACGGTTGTAGAAGTAATGTAAAGCTATAGCACGAGTGTTAGACTGAGTCATGCTGTAGCTTTTGATTACTTCTACAACCGTCTCATTTCGACTCATTACTAAGGTTCACGCTGGGAAATGGGGATCACACCAAGAGTCATCGGACATGTAGTTTAATGATGTCGGTTTAATTGACTCTAATAAAATAACGTTCTGGGTAATGCCGTATATCCCAAAAGTTTTTTATACATACAGCTTGGTCCACATAAAGGCCTCAATAAAAAAAATCTACAGGTTGCCCAACCATTACAGCGTTTAATGAAGCAGAATAATACAATAAGCTGCAATCGGTAAACTGCTTCATAATCCTAAATGAGACAGCTACTGAAAGTGTCGGCCATAACAAAAAACATCCTAATGTAAAAAACACAATAATGAATATTGAATTTGTTTTTTTGTGAGGAAGAGGAGGGCACATTACTGTGCAGATTGCAATTGCAAGTAGGCAAACCAAAATTTATTGAGCACCAAAGGACGGTTGGCTACATCGTTGCAGAGGGCCCCAGACCTTAGCTTTGAGTCAAGTCATCCTGCTTAAACGTTGCCATGAACAGTACGCTGCTTGCACAATCTGCTTCTGAAAAGCAGACGGGCGGGTCCTTCAGACTCGTCACAGGGTTTATCTAAGGAAATTATGTTTCTGTGGTACACAGAACATTAGGAGTTCCTACTATGTGGCCTGTATTAAATAAGTCTGAATAATTATTGTAAAAAGAGAAACTGCCCTACTGTTCAAGTAAGTCATTAATTTTAAGTGATACCACACAGGGGTCCACTCACTTCTGTTGCATGTCATTCGTGTAAGATAAGTTTGGCTTTGTGTTTGTGTGTCTCTGTCCATGCAGGTTTGTCCATCGTACATTCTGAATATCCATCTGTCTTGTGTTTGTTCTTTTTTGTCTCTTTATATATTTGTTTATGTTGTTGATAACTTCCGCACACAGTTTGTGTGCATACGTATGCATATGGATGTTGCCACTGTTGTAGTCCCAGCTTGAACGACAAACCCTTTTGAAGTGCTGCTGCAGTTTCGTTCTTCCCCAGGAGAAAGTGATCTAAAAAAAATCTAACTTTGGGCTTTTTTTTTGATATTTTTCAAGCAACTGGAAGAAAGAGTGCTGGAGTGTTGGAGTGTTGTGTGTGTGGAGTTGTTTGGCACTTTGTTGGTTTAGTTCTGGCTGTGTTGCATTAAAAATGTTCTGGCCATTAAAGGACAAAAATAAAGGCCACGGTTATCATGGGCTTATCACATTCCTCTAAGTAAGGTTTTAGGAAGCCTAAATGCTTCAGGCTTGTGATCTGGCTCTGGTTCCCTACAGTTTCACAACAGTGAACTGAATGCTACTGAAACTTAGATGAAGGTGATGCATAGAGAATGACTATGTTGTCAGAGAGATCAAAAGTACAGCACAAACCTTTCATTCATCCAATGCATTGAGTGCAGTACGTTTGCATTCACTTGGTAAGGGAACATTACCTGTGCTCATTGTGACTGTGGTTCATGCTACAGTTTTATTTGCTACTTCTGCTCTGGAACATTGTGAAATATGAGACAGCAGAGCAAACATCAGTCTTGCTTGCATCCTTTAGATTTCTGAAGATATATATATATATATA
>JASGAU010403883.1:0-12062 GCA_030220045.1 Australoheros facetus | reverse complement strand
TTCATGCAAGGATTTAACAGATGACACAGATTCATGTTGGCTTGAATATGGGCATATTAACACATTTTAAAACATATACCATTCAGGAATACAGCAAGCAAATGTTAGAAAAACATACTGAACAAATGTTTGTTTGTTTGTTTTCCTCTGGAATCTCCTGCACAGTTGTTTAAGAGATTTTCAATTTGTAAATTAACAGACTTGTTTACTTTAGTACATGATGTTATGGAACTGTTGTTATGGATGTTATGGATGGAACTGATGTTATGGAAAATAATTATCATGCCTAAATGACATTGATTCCTTCTTTTTTAAACTCTTTTTACTTTACAATATTTCATTGCAATACATTTTCAAATAAGTTAAATCTACAGTTTGCAGTTCTACAGACTCACATATCTCAAAGGCACTGAATGAGAACAGTTTCAGCAGCTGTTTTATGGGTGTGCTTATTGCACAGGGAACTTAGTTTTCTTCTCCAATATATGATTATATATTTATATGCAGAGCTTAAGGAGCCTTGCAGAAATACACAGTGTGCACGACTGTTTCTATGACCCTGCTTTCAGAAAGCAGCATTTTTCACCCGGGGATGAGAATGTGTTGCGTGATTTGGTAACATCTGTCTAAGAACAACAGATGAAAAGTGCTTCATGGAGGACAATGTTTGTGGTGCTACTAAAGCATTACTAACATCAGTTCATATTTGTATTTATGCTGTTTTGCAGTCAAGAGCACTCACACATGATGAGATAGAAGGTAATTATTTGTTATGCTTTAATATTTGCATTTAAAAAGGGTTGTATAATTCCTTACATTTCTCACTTTTCCTCAAATTGCATGCTCTGCAGAATTACGTGATGCTTTTGTAGAGTTTGATAAGGACAAGGATGGTTTAATAAGCTGTAAAGACTTGGGGAACTTGATGAGGACCATGGGTTACATGCCAACTGAAATGGAGCTGATAGAACTGAGCCAAAACATCAACATGAACTGTGAGTAATGTGAAACCAAAGTAACTAAAACCTACGCTTTATTAACTAATGAAAATCAGTTCTAACCAGTACATTTTATGAAGACTAATGTGGACAAATATAACAGAGACACTAAAAGACAGTCTTTTGAAATCATGTCTCATTGCAGTGGGGGGAAGGGTGGACTTTGATGATTTTGTGGACCTAATGACTCCCAAGCTTCTGGATGAAACTGCAGGAATGATTGGGATGAAGGAACTCAAAGATGCTTTCAAAGAGGTAAACACACCTTTAACGCTCTTTGTGGTCTTTGGCCCCCCATGGTGGCCAGTGCATGAACTTACCATAAAAAACTTGGAGTTAAAATCTAACAAAACGGTGTGAACTTCTTGCAGCAGAAATCCAAAGTTTTTTGTATAAATGTTGATTTCTTCTCACCCCTTTCTGCAGTTTGATTTAGATGGTGATGGTTCGATCACTTCTGATGAGATGAAACATGCTATGATAAAGTTATTGGGCAAACACACCAGCACAAATGAAATTGATGCCGTGGTCAAAGAGGCGGACAACAACGGCGATGGAACAGTTGACTTTGAAGGTAAGATACAAATCAAGACATAAACACATGCAGACCACAAAAAAAAAAACTTTCTACAGCAACATTCTATTTTATTTCGTGTTGCCTCACATAATAGCAGTGATGTGAGAGACAGGAAAGTTAAAGAAAGTAATCAACATAAATAAAATGTAAATTCAATTCAATTCAATTTAACTTACAATTCAATTTCATTTACATAGCGCCAATTCACAACAACACTCCCCTCAAGATACTGGAGGCTAAAGACACTCCAATATCAGAAAGAAAAGAAAAGAAATCTAGTTTCACTTGTGCTTTTGTTGTTGTGACAAGTCTATCCTCATAATTTGTCTTCCTAGTATTGTGACAGTCCTCAGTAGAAAAAAAATGGACATTTGTTTAAACAGTTTGGTTTTACCCATATTTCAATCTTGTGGGTGTAATCTATAATGTTGCTGTAAAACTGTAAGGCTTGATTAGGATGATGAATAAATAGCTTTTCTACAAAGCTACAAGAAAATAGCTCATCAAAATTGTGTTGATCTTCTTCACAGAGTTTGTGAAAATGATGTCAAAGAAATGAAAACAAAAGAATGAAGAGAGGAGCAGATGCATTTTTAATAAGCTTTCTATTGTTGTTATTTTATTTCTGGTATTGGGTACCCATGTAACTGCTAGATAATGTTGCACTCCTGATGTTTTTTTATTATTTTTATTATTGCTTAAAATTTGAATGTTAGCTCTAGAGAGCCAGACCTGGTTTTGTATGTTTGTCATTTGTCGCATTTCTTTATGACTTTTCCAAGTTAAGAATGATTGACTGTAACTGTGTCATTGCAGACTCACCTTAGACAACTAAAATCAAACCCAGTGAATTTTACAGTCTTTGCTGGATTAAAGGAATTCTCACCTACATTAGTATGTTCAGCTGAACTGGTGACCCTTGCTGTGAAAATAAAATAAAATATTGTATTCAACCAAGAAAGGAGACTGTAATTTATATAAAATTATAGACAGCCATTGATTTCCAGTTTAGTTTTGACTTAGCAGTGGAGTTTACATCAATGACTTTCGTCACATCTGCTGCTACTCACCAGACTGAATGTGTAGTCTAAATGGTGCTGGGCTCTTGGACTTTGAATGGCCCTTATTTGGATTATACATCACAGATTACCCTTGTTTCTGTGCTGCTCTGTTGGATGTGATATATTTAAATCATAAAAGATGATTATGATAGAGATGGGAAAGAAAGAAGAAATAAAAGAAGAAAGGTGTAGGATTACAATAGCAGTCAGGATTTAAAAAAATATACTAGTACCATCATACCAACAATGTGGATGTGTTATTGTTAGGTGTTTGAATGGCACTGTTTCAATGTATTTTTTTTTTCGTTGCCCTTACATCTTCACATGAATGTCTGAAAAATAATCATCATTTTCCATGAGTAAATGAACACAATGGATAAAATGCTTTATATATGGGTAAAAATGTGATATTCACTAAATAATATGATGAATATGTATTATTTATGGATGCTGTTCAAATTTTATCCCTATATTTTATGTTTTGCTCTATGTTTGTCTCTCCACTGTCCGCTTGTGAGCTCAGTCAGTCTCAGCTGTGCACGTTGTTTTGGGAAAAAGAAGAACAGGACACAGATGTTACTCTGGGGTGGGTGATATTTTGGCTTTACTGAAAGACAAACTTGAAGTGGTTTCCCTGTGATCAGGAACAACTAGGCTGCCTGATATGGCAAACAGATCATATTCTCATGATGTTATTTTAGCCCAGACTGCATGTTGTGGAAAGCCTGAGGATTTTTTGTGGCAGGCACGTCAGTTGTTGCATCCCATTCTTCTTTCTGCTGGGATGGCTTAAGTGAGACGGAAACCATAAAGTTGGAACTGTAATTTAATTCTCCAACTTTTCTCTTTAACAATGTGAGTCCAGAATGCAAAAGCTGTTATAAACCTCTGAAAGATGACATTTTCCTTGGAATTCAATTTAATACTGAAATTTCCTCAATAATAGACCAAGCAGATTATTTCCAGTTGAATACTAATGACTGATGTAATTTCTAAACAGCAGATTGCCAGTGATAGTAAACAGAGATTTATTTTTTAACCACTTTCATATTTGTCATCATTCACTTTAGGGAAATCCCTCTATAGTTGCTAATTCTGTTGCATAACAGAAGAACAGCATGTAAGTTGCTGCATGTGACAATGGCTATTTTTGTCTTTCAGATACATGTGATAATTTAACCATCGCATGTGATACATGCGATGGTTCAATTTGTACCGACTAATATCAAGGCTTGTAATGAAAAATTATGTGTTATAAAATTGTTATAGTTGCAGAAAAATGTTTAATTAGTCTTTTTTATTAATACTGGCCAATAATGATACTACAATATGCCATTACCAGCATGCAAATATCTCTGGAATATAGGTTTAGCTTCATTTTAAAATATTTGATTTCATATTACTTGTTTGCTCACTTTTCAATTGTTATACTATTTGCTAAGGAATCTGAAAGCTTCATTATTCCTTCCTGTCACATCTCACACAGCTTGAAGAGTAAATGTCCCCTGCTGAATGAATCATTGTCATATAACTACGTTTAAACAGTCTCAGGAATAATCTGTCTCTTTGGGATGGATTAGTTCAGTTGCTGTAATCCTCATCATGGGACCCTCAGAGGAACAGATGGCAGATAAGACAAAATCACCACACTAATTCTCATCTACTGGCCAAAAAAAAAAGGGAACCAAAAAAGAGCTGCATGACCTCAATGAATGGGAATGTGTCTCAACATGATGTTTTGAAGTAAAAGGCAGATAAATTCAAGTTTTCTCTGTGATATGTTTTAGAGTGCAAACCTGCCTCTTTTTTTATATTATTAACTTATCCATGCTCTCCTAAATAATTATTTTCCCTTAAATAATTACATTTTGATGTATATACGAGCAAAATATTTGATTTTTTCAGGAGTTGAGAAGTCTTTTTTTAAGGAAAAATACTAATTTATGACTCATTAAACTGTGGAAAGTTTGTTAAATGTGCAACTAAGAGCCCTAGAAAACAAAACTCACTCTTCCAGTATGCATCAACAAATTATATACTCTCACCATCCACTTTATTAGGTACACCTGTTCCATTAGCACACGTGTCCATTCAACCAATACCATGGCAGCAATTAATGCATTTAGGCATGTAGATGTGATCATGAAGACCTCATGAATTTCAAGTGAATTTAAATGTGATGTGGTTGTTGATGCCACATGGGCTGGTCTGAGTGTTTCAGATTCTGCTGATCTGCTGGGATTTTTCCCACACAAACACCAAAAAAAAGAGAGAATACCAGTGAGCACTAGTTCTCTGGGCAAAAATGCCTTGTTGATGCCTGAGGTCAGAGGAGAATAACTGCTCTGAGCTGATAGGAAGGCAACAATAACTCAAATAACCATTCATTACAGCCAAGGTATGCAGAAGAGCATCTCTGCATGCACAACATGTCGAACCTTGAAGCAGATGGGCTACAGCAGCAGAAGATCACACCTGGTGCCACTCCTGTCAGCTAAGAACAGGAAACCGAGGCTACAAAATTGTAGTATAGGTAGCAAATTGGACCATAGAAAACTGGAAAAACAATGCCTAGTCTGATGAGTCCTTATTTCTGCCACTACATTCAGATGGTAGTATCAGAATGTGGTGTAAACAACATGAAAGAATGGATCCATCCTGTCTTGTATCAACAGTTCTGGCTACTGGTGGTGGTGTAATGGTGTTGGGGATGGTTTTTTGGCACAATTCTTGGCTCCTTAGTACCAACTCATCATATATGCCAAGACAGTAATGGTTTAATCATTTATTTGTAATTTGGTTTCCAAAGAGCATTGACAAAAGCCTCATATGTACAGCACTGTGCAAAGGTTTTGAGCCACCCCTCAAAATTATTATTTTGTTTCCAATGAGCCAAACTTTTATGTAATTTGGTGGTCTTGATCAGTAGATCTTCAGGCTTTCTGAAGGTCTTTAAAAACTTTTCTTTGGCCATTTGGTGCTTTTTCACTCATGTGCAATCCTGTCCTTATACGTGACCATTTTCAGAGAAATGTTTTTTTGTTTTGGTTTTATTTTGTTGTCATTGTTGCGGTTTGCCCACGGCAGCCCCTGAACACGATAAGCGAAAGAGAATGGATGGAGGGATGGATGTTGCTGTTTGTTTTTTAAGCCACTTAACACTGAGGCTTTTTTCATGATTTGGTGCTCCATTTCAGCCAGTGGTGTTGAGTATCGTTTCAAAATTGATGGAATTATGAACACAGAAAAGTAAGACGTTTTTTCAGATTTTGATCCACCTTGCAATACCGTCTGGAAAGCATCTGATTGGCACCAGCTTCATTTTTCAGCATGACAATGATATCTGGCACTGGCAGTGCGTTTGGGCATACCTGGATAAAAAACACACAATGGATTGCCCTCCCCAGAACCTGGACCTCAACATTACTGAAGCAGTGTGGGATCATCCTGACAGAGAACAGAACAAAAGGCAGCCAACATCCAAACCTGGAGAAATATTCCTGAAGACTACTTAAAGAAATGAGAAGAAAGCTGCCTCAGAGAGTTCAGACTGTGATGAAGAATAAAGGTGGTCACACCAAATATTGACTCTGGTTTTGCTTTATATACTGTTTTTTTCATGTATGTTTGCACACATTTTTAATTTTCTTGCAAAATATAAAGAAATGACAGGTGGCTCAAGAATTTTTCACATTACTGTATGTTCTATAATAACAACTACATGACAACCAGTTATAAACAAATAAAACTATAGGAAAAGATCTCTAGATAGAAATATACAAGCATACACAGAGTACTGTAAATAGAGAAAGAAAGAAATAATATATATAAGTCAATATATGTTTGGGAAACAAAAATAAATTTATATTTATCTGATTTTTAGGTTTTCACAGTTTTTTTGGTTGAACCATATTAGCACATTCAGTTGAAGCATATTAGCACATGCACCAAAAGTTCGAAGCGAACTCCAGTAAACAGGTAATTTTCACATGCATGAAGTTATGACATCAAGATGCTAATGCTGGATCTGCTCTTTGTGCTTTCAAGTGATGTTCAGTTTGTTGGCCAGCATTTAGCCTTGACTAACAACAGCATAATGCATTCATGTGACAAATCTCGGTGTAGCGCAGAAATCCAACACCACTTGAAAGCATGGCTAGTAGCTTGTGTAATTCTTGGGGCACACAGTGATTAATTTACTGGAATGAGAGGCATGTCCCAGGAGAAGCAGGGCTAATGTAAGGCATCCGTTCATGTTGTATACAAGTTTAGAGGTCAGGGCTGAACATGAAATCCAGAGCTTGTCTCTCTGCTGCAGCCACATTTGGATGCCAGAGGTCTACACTCAAAATGACACTAGGTCTAGAATCTGGAGGGCCTATAAAAACACAGACACAGATACAGTTTTAGCATAAAAAAATTAATAGCTGTTTATCATCATTTAATTCAACTGATGAAAATCAAGCAAACACCTTAAATAATCAAGGAACATTAAAAATGACTAAACTGTTTGTTTTGTGCACAGAGACGAGTTAAATTTAATTTTAAATTTTCCACCACATTTTGCATATTAATATTTGGTTATATGTTAATTAATAAATGCAATAAACTAAAAAAAAAAAAAAGTTTTCAGAAGATAACAGTTGTTATCACAAATTAATTAGTTTTTCAAAGCTGTTGTGACTCACTGACCCTTGTGGGAGACAGTGTGAAGGAAGGAGTCATCAACCAGGAGGCAGTGTCCTTCTGACCAGCACTGAGGCTCCCCTCCCACCACCAGCTCGCACAGGGGCGGAGTCTGCAGACCTACAGAAGTGAAATCTGTTTCTCAGCTTTAGTTTGAAAAATACAGCATTATGTTTTCCCCTTTACTTAAAAGGGCATGGGCTCCAACCCTGTTTTTATTTAAAGCTGCAAGGATTATAGCCAGATGGATTACAAAAAGGACAAAAAGGCGCTGACTCTCAACCCTGACCAATGAAGTATCACATTATGCAATGGTTTAGTATTTAATTCTTTTTAGTGTAGCAAATTCTGACAACAATGTATTGTGTGCGCTCAAAACAGTTCCACCATATCTTAAATCTGACAATACTGGTATGTTCTCTGTCTCTCACACTGCATTATCTGTGATAATGATAATGAACCTCTAATAATTTCCATTAGTGGCCCTACACTACATACATATAAACATACTGGAGTCCTAGAGGTGGTCATACCTCTAGGACTTCAGTATGTGTAAGTGTACCTTGATGTAAATATCATGAATACATGTCATTAATTAAGGAGGATAAGAGGATAACTCCATGTATTTGTGTCATTGGGACAGTTACAATCACTATAATTTCATTACATACCAAGATGACAACGTAAGCGTGTATTAGTGGGTCCATATGAGCTTCCCAAAGTTGCTCCAGGCCCCAGCAGCCAAAATCCCGCAGATCCCAATGAGTTGCTGTTTATAAATGTACGCAGAGACAGAAGCGTCCGGTAGGTGCAGGGACAGGCACGGCAGTTTCCTGCCACACAGACACCGGCACTGTACAAATGAAACACAGCTTGGCCCTGAAAAAGATAACAGTCTGCATTTAACCTTTGACTCAGATGATATACACATGGTGAAGCAAAATCAGTATATTTATTAGTCCATGAAATTACAAAGATCTCTGGATTTTTAGTGAAGAAAAATTGCAGATATGTTCAGTTATGTCAACTGAGTTATCAAAGCTTCCATAAATACTAATACTGTGGTCTTTCCTGGTGTCTCTTAGATATGTATACGTGTGTCAGTTTTAACATGTATTTATTATGAGATTAATCTGACTATGGCAGCATCTCTAAATGTGTAGTACTTGAGCAATTTTGTTATGGAGGAAAAAGATACATATACTTTTTGTTTTGTTTTGTTTTGCACTTATCATGGTGGTTTGGGGTTTTTAATGATTTCTTTGAACTGTTCTTTTTCCAGGGTGGAGTGATTGTACAGCATACAACTTTAATAACTTTAAAAAACAAGAACTGCGTGCATGAGTTTGAATTTATTTTGTATTTTTTTCTAATCCACACAGGGTCAAAAGTATACATACACTTATTTGAATATTTTTAATAAATGGTGCTGAAGATTCTACAATGTCTTTTAACTTGACAAAGCCAAGGCCTACTAAATTCTCATTAGTGATCATGATTGACTACAACTGGTAGTTTCTCTTTGCCAACATAAAAATGATTTGTTTAACACCAGTCATTGGATTGACTAAAATTCAGAACAATGGAAAAGTCCAGGGAACTTTATATAGTATATCCAATTGAGGATCTAAGGAGAATTGTAGATTTACACAAATCAGGAAGGTCTCTTGGAGCTATTTATAAACAACTGAAGATTCCAAGCTCATCAGTTCAAACAACTGTAAGTTTTTGGATGTGCCACCACTTTACTAAGAAGACCCAAACTATCCCCTTCAGGTGAGAGGAAATTGTCTAGGATGTTCAAGGGCAACCCAAGAACCAGCAAGGCTCAAGTCTGCCATGACCTGGAAACTGCTGGAACACCAGCATCACTGTCCACAGTGAAGTGAGTTTTAGAACACCATGGACTGAGAGGGTGCCCACTAAGAGAGAAGCCCCTGCTCTATTATTGACGCTTTCAAACTCGACTGAAATTTACAGCTGCCTACATGGACAAGCCAAATGCCTTTTGGAGTCTCAAACGAGACAAAGATTGAGCTATTTGGCCACAATGCCAAGAGGTATGTTTGAAGGATTTTAAAGGTGAGGCTTTCAAACCTAAGAACACTGTACCAGCTGTCAAGCATGGTGGTGGTGCATCATGCTCTTGGGCTGTTTTGCTGCCAGTGGTACTGATTCATTGCACAAAATGGATGGAATAATGAAGAAGGATGACTACCTCCAAATTCTTCACCTCAAATCAAGAGATAGAGGGATGAAACTCGGACACAGTTGGGCGTTCCAACAGGGCAACGATCCCAAACACATCAAAACTGTTTTTTTAAATGGATAAAGCAGGCTAACATTAAGCTTCTGGGATGGTCTTCCCAAACCCCAACCTCAACCCTAAAGAAAATTTGTGGACTTTGTTTAAAGGTTGGGTCTGTGCCGGGAAACTAACCAGTATGAACTCTACCAATTATGCCGAGAAGAGCTGTTAAATATCCAGCCAGAATTATGCTAGAAGCTTGTTAATGGCTACCAAAGGCATCTGGTCAAGGTGCAACTTGCTGAGGGGCATTTATCTAAATATTAGTGGGGATATTTGTATATATTTGCGACTGTATATATAACTTTGGCTCTTTGCTTGTTAGAGAAAATCCAAAATAAATTCAAACTAGTGCACCCAATTCTTGTTTTTATAGTAATTAAAGCTGTATGTTGTTTGATCATTCCACCCTGGAAAAAGAACAATTCAAGGAAATAATTAAAAGACAGTGATTACCATGGCATTCATGCCCATGATTAGTGTGAACTTCTGACCTCAACTGAAAACTAAAAGCTTGAAAACCAACAAAAAAAAGAAAAAACTATTAATAATCTGAAAAATTTCATATACTACAATATGTTTCAGGTCATAGTGCAAAAAGCAGATTTCCAAGATCTTGCCAAGTTCTTTTCATAATATTTTGAGTCACAGATCATTATTTAATTTTATTTTTATTTTATTTTCTCTCAGCTGGCCTGAAGGATTTTATTGCATACCTTTGGTCCAACACAGGTCCAACCTAATTTTGAGTCAATGCCCTTCTGGTAAACAGCCTGGAATTCAGCCAAGATCATGGGGTAGTTAGCTTCCAAGACCTCGATGTCATGTCGATGGGCATCACGTGGGAAGAAAGGCACACTTGGAACATCTGGCAGGAAGAAAAGATGAGGCTTCTGTATAGCAGAATGTTCATTCAGTCTGACCTAAAGTGAGACAAATGTGAAATCATTGATTATTTCTTGGCAGAGTTTTCTTTTGCTTTCTTTGGCTTCAACAATATAGCTACTAATCAGATGTTAGAGTGGCAATGTAGCAACACAAAATTGCGCAGCTATGCATGCTCTGAAGACAAATCTTCAGAGCATGCAGAGCTCTGTGCTTTAAATTCACAGATTGACCAGTTGTTACTTTTAAAGCACTGAATTTCTTTGAACAACTCTACTGCCACCATCTTGTAGCCCACGTGGAATAAACATACCTGTTCACGGAGGCCCTTATGAATGCGGCCCATGCCCACCCAACTGTAGCGTTTGGCATACGCCTGCAGGGCTGTGTACAGCTTCTTGGCTTCTGCAGATGCCTGGGCAGGGAACAGGGCATGACTCAGCACTGGGGTTAGGTAACCCCGTCCCTGCTCCTCATCATCCATTGTTTCCATGGAAATAAAGGGACTAATTTGATCACTCCTTGACAGCTTGGATCGCGCACTACACCTTGTTCCAACGCAGCTACCGCTACGGGTCATCATGGACCGCCGTGAGCTTGACTTGAGCTTTCCAGCATGCGCATGGCCTGGGATTGGCAGATCAGATCCCATCCGATAACAGTGCCACAGAAACAAAAGCAGTAGAGTCCACAGAAGGCCGCTCAGTGAATGGACACCCAGCTCCATATATGGAGTCAAGGGAAGCGTGTTCATTGACCAGTGCATCCTTTAAACTGGGGAAACCCTGAAATAATAAAATAGAAACAGACTAAGAAATAATACACATGCGTAATAAGGCAAAGTGCTGAAAAACATGTTGCAATTTTAAAGAATTTAGCAGTTTCACAGGAGCCATCACACTTTCTACTAGGACTTACTGTATGGTTATATTTTTATTGCAAGTGGGGTTTTTTTCTTAATTTACATAATAAAACGACAATTTTTCCTACAGTCAAATTTTGCTAACAGTCTAACGCAAACAATAAATTGTCCTAGTCCAACTTATTTTCTTCATTTTAATCCCTGTTGAGCGTCATGGGGATTGAGGTCAATGTCAGAGTGTAATTGAGAGAAAACAGTGAAACATTTAGGACATGAAGCTTTGCACTGGATCACTTACCCCATTTTTTTTAAAGTTGGGACTGAGACTGACGTGGCATTACATAAGTCCTGATCTGTGACCCAAACTAGCTGTGGATTTAAGATTTCACAGCAGGCTGAACTCACACTAAGCCTTCTGACTACACTTCAGCCTTTGCTTTAAATTCACAGATTGACCAGTTGTTACTTTTAAAGCACTGAATTTCTTTATTTTTCCCCCTTGTCCTGTTGTACAAAACTACTGTAGTATAGTGACATCATCTATTAGTTGATAAGTTGAAAATATTAATTGTTAACACTGCAGTGAGCAAGTTCAACTGTTGCATTTGGATTTCTACAACTGTGGCTTTATAGATAAATGTGTGTGTGTGTGTGTGTGTGTGTGTGTGTGTGTGTGTGTGTGTGT
>JASGAU010403882.1:0-27660 GCA_030220045.1 Australoheros facetus | reverse complement strand
GTGTGTGTGTGTGTGTGTGTGTGTGTGTGTGTGCGCGTACAGCAGTATCCTTTTTAGCTCAAGATATTCTCTTTTTAATCTTCTTCTTCCCTTTCTTTCCATCTCATCTAAACACTAATCAGGCTCTCCGTCTCACATCCTCAACAAAAAGATCTAACTTGAGCCAAGCTGCTGAAGTAAATGGTGCCGGATAACTTGCACTTCTTTTATCAGCCTAAAATAATAATCATAAAAGCAATAGCGTAAACGTAAACCCGTATTTGAGACTGAAGACAATGCATGTGGCCTACTATTATTTTTTTTCCCAAAAAAAGTTTAAGTTCAACTATTAAACCGTGAAAATGTTTCTGATGCAAGCCGCTGCAAATGGCTTGGGAACCTGAATCATGACACTTAGGGGTAATACAGTCAATTAGAGTATTGTCCAGTGAACTAAGCAGTCTTGGGTCAGGCAGTGAAAGCTCGTTCAATTTGCACCTTTCTTGAGGACAGTAATGCATGTTCATTCATCAATAAAGACATTAGTGGGTCTCTTCAAATGTGTGGCTCATGAGGCCACAAGCATGCCAGCAAGTGTTATCTGAGGTGCTTCAACAGTTTTGATTGTATACTGTACCTTGTTGATTTAACAACTAATTTCCTACTTGCTGGTGTAAGACTGAAATAAATGGAAGTGCTGCTAATGTTATAAGCAGCACTATGATGGCTCAAAGTAATAATAACTATATATTATGTATGCCATACTTTAATCAACCTTGATCAGACCCTGTGATACGGAAACTTTTCCCAGCCTACAGGGAAGGCACTTTTATGATGAGTTAAGGTTCATGGAAACTCTTAAGTGCATGAGATCTCAAGCTATTCATCTAAGGAAGCCACCTCCCTCTGAACACTTAAAACTAATTTGCCAAAATCAATTTGCATTATTCCATTTGGATTAAATAGCTTTGACACAGAAACTGACTTCATTACAGCTCTGCCGGGACTGCAAAGAGAAAGGGAAAAGAAATTGTGATATTGCAAACTGCTACATTAAAGTAAGAAAAAAAAAACATTTTTTTTTTATTTCCCCTGAATTTGTCAGTCATCAGTTTTGTCCAAGTTGACTGCTTGTCAATGCTACGCGTTAAGCCAGTCACATGACGACCTTATCCAGTTTTTGTAGGTCAGCGCTCTGGCACTCCACAGAAGCACACGATATCAAAGCATGACCAAAGCACGCCAGTTAATTTCTTCTTGTGCAGATGCACACTGTAAAAAATTGGCAGTGTCAAAAAAAAGAAAGAAAAAAACACGTTTGCGCTACATTGGTTGAAAGAACCAATTAAAGTGAATAGTGGATGTTGCATATTAATTACAACCTTTGCCTAATGTTTGTAAAATACAAGCCAGTGTTCCAGTTATTAGATAACACTGCGAGGTGCACATATACACAAGACCCCAGCTCACTGTTTCGAATACTAAATGAGTCCAACATCACAGCAGCCATCAGACACAAAAAGAGCTGTGCTCCTGCAATTACTAATTCATAAATTTCTTTGCTTGGGATGTAAAGTTATTATTTGTTGTGAATAACCTTTGTTTGGTTGTGACAAATCAAAAGTGCAGCGCATGCTCGCAGATTTTTAATATCGGGGTGATTTTAATGTGATAGATGTCACTATGTGACAGTAGGCATTTTCAACCAGTACAAGCCACAAAATGCTAATCACCAGGCTTCTCTCAATCGTGCCAGAGACAATGTAGCCATAGAAACACTGGCAAAGAGGCAGAAACTCAAAAGTTGCTGTCAGGAGAAATGATAGGGCCTAATTTGTAGTAAGTGAGAAGAAAATTGACTTATTGCAGTGCTCTTGTGTGGGATTGCATTATTTTGTATCCATAACACATTTTAGATAAAGTTACGTAGATATAGAGTTTGTTGGTTGGGAAAAAAAAGTTGTTCACTGAGGCACTTCACATCCAGTTATGATGACACTGTGCCATAGAAGTGTTTCATGGTATTATCTGACTCCTAAATATTGCACTTGGTTGCATTATATTGACAATTTTTTTCTTGTTAAGTAAATGCAGGTGACAAAATGCCATTAAATCAATGTTATAATTGGATTATTATGAAGATGACACCCCAGAGAGCAAGAATGTTTGTCTGCCTCGACTAACTCTGTTGACTCAGGGTGAGTCTGGTTCCTGCATTTCAGCTTCACGTCCACCTAATATGGGCCAGATCTCAGATGTGTTGTGTCTCTGGGGTCAGGTCTGCCACACATACACTCAATAGACACTTTATTAGGTACAGCTTGCTAATATGGACCCCCCTATTCCTTCAGAACTGCCTTAATTCTTCATGCCATAGATTCAACAAAGGTGCTGGAAACATTCTTTAGATATTTTGGTCCATATTGACATGACAGCATCACACAGTTGCTGCACATTTGTCAGCTGCACGTCCAAGATGTGACTCTCCACTTCCACTACATCCCAAAGGTGCTCTATTGGATTGAGATCTGGTGACTGTGGAGGCCATTTGAGTGCAGTGAACTCACCGTTATGTTCAAGAAACCAGTTTGACATGATTTGAGCTTTGTGACATGGTGCGTTATCCTGCTGGGAGCAGCCATCAGAAGATAAGTACACTTTGGTCATAACGAGATGGACATGGTCAGCAACAATACTCAGGTAGACTGTGGTGACAAACACTTCAGTATTTTGCCCTTGGATATTTTGGCATGCTGACTGGAATAGCCTGGGATTGAACCATCAGCCTTCTGATTAATAGATTACTGTTCTACCTCCTGAGCTACGGCAACATTACCCATGGAAATGACTACAAGCCCCATGAATCCACAGGTAGGAGCGCTCATTTTGGAAACATACATGTAGGTCGTATTTCATGGCCTGCAGAAACGATGGATACTTACATTTGGATGAGAGGACATGTTTGTCAGAGGTCAGAGGAGAATGGCCAGACTTTCTCAAGTTGATAGGAAGTCAACAGCAACACAAATAACAACTTGTTACAATCAAAGTGTGGAGGAGAGCATCTCTGAATGCACAACATGTTGAACCTTGAAGCAAATTGGCTACAGCAGCAGAAGACCACATCAGGTGACAATCCTGTCAGCTATGGATAGGAACCTGAAGCTACAATTCAAAAAAGCTCACCAAATTTGGACAAAAGAAGATGTTGCCTGGTCTGATTAGTCGCGATTTCTGCTACAACATTCAGATGGTAGGGTCAGAATTTGGAGTAAACAACATGAAAGCATGGATCCATCCTGCCTCGTATCAATGGGTCAGGCTGCTGGTGGTGTAATTGTGTGGGGGATATTTTGTTGGCACACTCTGGGCCCCTTAGTACCAAACGATCATCATTTAAACGTATGAATGTTGCATAAAGCGCTTTAAGCACTCAAGTAATTTGTTATATAGAAAAATAAAGAATAATTTATTTATTGTTTGAACTTTTCCGGTTGCTTCTAATGCCGTTTAGTCTGCATAGACTTTTCAGACACCCATGGAAACCCACATTTACGTATCTTTTCAGGATTTGCTGGAGAAAACCGAACACGTTATTCACACACACTTTTGCCTACGACAGCTAGAGGTCACTTTATTTCATTTTAAAACGTAGATATTGGTCGTAAAACGTGGCTGCAGAAACGACCAATATCTATGTTTATTCAAAGAGGACAGGCTGCCTCTGACATCAACAAGGCATTTTCACCCAGAGAACTCCTGCTCATTGGATATTTTCTCTTTTCCAGACCATCCTCTGTAAACCCTAGAGATGGTTGTATCAGAAAATCCCAATAGATTAGCAGTTTCCGAAATACTCAGATCAACCTGTCTGGCACCAACAATCACGCCACCTTCAGTGTCACTTAAATCACCTTTCTTCCCAATTCGGATGCTCAGTTTGTCATATTGACCATGGGTACATGCATAAATGCAATGAACTGCTGCCATGTGAGAGGCTGATTAGATAATTGCATTGAGCAGTTGAATAGGTATACCTAATAAAGTGGCCAGTGAATGCATTTGCTAGTGCCATCTTTGAGTCAAGAGTAGCCCAGATTACGTATCTCAATATTGGCTTGATTATGAGCTACTAACTAATGTGTCTATGTCTAATGTATCATAAAGAAATAAGTAATTATGTTTTACAAATTATTGTGCTCATTTGTTCAGGTGTTGGGATCAAAACTTTTCAACTTTTCAAGTTCATAAGTAAAGTTTTTGGATGCAGGCTTCATCATTTTTTTAGCAATGGGAACTCTTGCATAGCTGGTTCATGCCGGCCATCTTCTGTCTGCAGCTTGTCATGCTCAATTTGGGCAACTCCCTTGTAGTCAAGTAGTGAGCATGTCACTTCTACTGTGTGGAACATTTTTCCCCAGGTCACACAGAAAAACACACTCAGAGACCACTAGTGCCATGAACAAAAGGTAAGAAGACAAATACGAGCAGACAAGACAACAAATCCTCCCAGAAATAAAATATCGAACACCACAACAAAGCATCCAAACAGACACACAGAGATTCTTTTACACTCATGTCTGCGCTACATTTTACATTCACTGGAAAATAAACTGTTTTACGCTTGGGCACAGCTAATTATAATGCAAATATATGACAGTGCTGGTTCGACACTTGCCCATAGGTTGACAAGAACAAACGCGATATGGAGATTCTCCCTCATTCTGCTTCACCTAGAAAGCCAAGGGCAAATGGAAATGGTTTAGTGGGGTGGATCAGCCCCAACATAACCCTGGCAGGGAACTTTGGTCTCCTCTTTAATTAATGAGTACCAGTGTTTTGGAATGTAAATATGCAACTAACCAAACAGACTGTGCAGTCAAGTGCAAAAGCCTGACTCCAGGAGTATGCATATATTTGACTGTCTATTAAATGTGAATTTTCAAGCATCCTCGGCATGATGTCATTGATTCTTGATAAAGTGACACAGTTTATCATGCAGATGCTGAGCGCAGCCTTGATCAACCGATGTTTTATTCATGTCTCGTACAGCAACACAACTGAATTCTCAACCAAACCCAGCCCCCCCGTCAACATTACAGCATTCCAAGCGTTATTGTCTGATTTTCCATTAAAAATGTAAGAAGTTCTTAAAGCAATGCGTCTACGATGTCCGACCGAGGTGATGCCAGCAACCATCAGTTTAAAACGGGATTCGTGGTAACGCATTTCTGTCCATTTGCATGGGTATTTGGCAGAGTGAAGGATTCTGGGTATGCAACTGACGCAGATGTGTTTGTGGGAAGTCCTCCAAAATAAACAACAGTAGTAGTTTAGTCCAACGAGGATGCTGTGCATTGGTAGAATGCTAATTGGTTGAAAAGTGGGCCTGGACAGAAAATGGAGTGACAGCCACGAAGGGAGAAGTCCAAAAAAAAAAAGAACCCATCAAAGATAAAAACAAACAAACCAACAACAACAAAAACCATGCATGAAAAACTCAGACAGCAGCTGCAGCGCACAGTTTTCAGGTGCTCTACACATTTGTGACACTGCTCCCTGGTGACAAGTAAACAGCTACACCATGTAGGCCACAGTCTGCAAAGCTGTTCATCGTGTCTATGTAAAATCAGCACACAGTTTTGCAGGTCCCTTATTGGTTTTATCAGTTTTAGATGGCTACCAAATTGTCCCAATGTTAGCTCCAGGGGAGGGTTTAAAACACCATGTGTGACGAGCTTTTTTTTCTGTTTTTTTTAAATATGTTTCTGGGTGTTTTAAAATGAGAATATGAAAAGAAGATCTGTCAGATGTGTGTCTCACTGCATGAAAAGTGAGATTTTTGTCAGTAAGCAGCACTGTAAATTGCTGTGGAAGGGCAATTTAAAAAACTGTGGGAATTTGGAGGCAGCAACGAGAACTTGCAGAAACTTGAGTAGTCAAGTGAAATTAGAATTTCTGGCAGTTTTACGGGCCTGAAAAGCCTGCCAGTAAAAGTAGGCAGAGCTGCAATCTAACACTAAAATGCCCAGATCAGCATGAAGGAGCAGGAGGCTAAACTGTGAAGCAGTGGGAGGAAGAGGGAGGGAGATGTTGACCATTGTAGAGAGAGAGCTCAGTGCAAAAGTAACTGTTTGTTTTTATGCTACTGTATAGGAAGGAGTGTGTTTCCCTGACAACTTCTAAGCAAGCTACAGGCTCTATTAAAAATACACAATATGCAGAAACATAAATAAATACTTTGCTCTGTTTGAGCTCTAACTGCAAGTCTGGACTTTCACAGTATTGTTAATGACATACATAAATAACATTTACTGCATGTTTTAATAGTCCTTTGGCTGTTCCTGGATGTTTTTGTAGCATGCTCATTTAGATGTTTTTTGGGTTTTATGAGACTGGACCAGTGGCCAGGCTGGGATTTGTTTCAGCTTCACTGCTGATGTTGGTAGATGTATCTTGATTGTCTGATTGTTTGCAGCTGCTAGGAGTGATGCAGAGTCAACCAGCTGAAGATAAAATTAACTTGTGGAAAGACAACACAAGTGATGTTTGAGGAGGGACAGCACTTTTGAAGAGGTTTCCTCAGGTAGTGGTTAGGCTAGTAATTAATAATAAAGTTCTGAGCCATGTGTTCCTCTCATTTTTTTCTAACAATGATTCTTGTCATCAATTATAATTTAACACAACAGTAGCATATATCCAACATGTCAGATTAATATACATTCACCAGTCACTGTGTTAAATATTAAGTGTGCCAAAATATCTCCCCATACCATTAAACCAGCAGAGGCAGCCTGAACCATTAATATAAGGCAGCATGGGGCCATGCTTTCATGTTGTTTACGCCAGGGCAGGCTTGGAGCCTGTTACAGCTGACGTAAGTGGACAATCTCTGTTAAGAGGAGGAGCAAACACTTAACTATGGACACTCCCATTCTACACTGTGCTGGAAATCCACAAGTTAATAATAAAGAATAGGCAACACTGGTAGGGAAGGACTGAAGACTGCTAGTTACTTCCAGTGATCTTTTATTTGATGTGGTTAAACAGAAATTGCAGCAATAATGTGGCAGAAAAAAAAACACCAAGCTCAACCAAATCCAAAAGTGGATAAAGAGCAGCGACATTAGTCAGCGTCTCAAAGACTGACACAGACCAAATGCACACCAGGGAGAAGGAAATAAGGCAGAGGGGTAGTAAGAGATGAACTCAGACACTAGTAAGGGTAAGAAAAAGAACAAGAGGGAAGTTAAAATACTGAAAACCACATGAGAAAGTAACCTCCACAGTAATAAAGGGAGTAAACTGAATGGGGGGATGATCCACAGACACAGAAGAGTAAGACACAGACAGAGGACATGCACGGAAATGGGAGACGCTCTGGAGCAAAGACCATGACAAGTGGCGACTGAAAGGGACAGATATGATTTATGCAGGGAAAATAAAGAAGATACTAATATTCAAATTGGTACCTTTATTATTATTATTTTATTCTTTTTGGGATTCTGAAGGGAGCCACTGTTATAAATTATCATAGAGTGTGAATATAGTCGTGAGTGCTTTGTTAAGTTCTCCGGTGTAAAGAGATAAGTCTCAATTTTAGCTTCTCAGCTGTGAGACTTTATTGGTTGTTGCATAGAATAAAAGGATGAGTAATAGGCAAGTATTACATGAGTCTGTGGTTTTATGTGTAATGGTGACTCCCCTTCAGGCCTCCGGGTCTTTGTTCCTAGATCGAAGTCGGCCGGCGCACATTAGCATTGTTTTAGAAATATAATCTCCAAAAAGATGCTGATGAAGACTTTCCCTCTCCTGTTTGGTCAGCAGAAATCAAAATGTGGGCTTGGAGTTTAATGTGTCAAAATGAGAATGAATTATAGATCATCAGTACTAAAGGCTTTTAATGTCCTGCAGCATGAGCCAAATGAAAAGCGATGGCTTTTTGCTAGGGGACTCTTAGAGTCTTTAATAACTTAAAAAACATTGTTGGTGGCCTATGGAGGCAGCTTGGTTTTTAATGGAGGCGTGAGATGGCTCAGGGTGAACACTGCTTTTATACTAGAGCAGGGTTTGCTGTAATATCTAAGTATTAGACTTTTGTTGGTTATTTGTGTTCTAGCCACCCAGATCTGCCTCTAAGACAGTTGTGTGAAAAAATACGCCTCCTTGTTATGTCATGCAAATAAGCAGAATGTGTTCTGCAGCTGCAGTAATGTTTGCACAATGTCTCCAAATGAAAACAATAGTCCCATATTCCTGTGAAACACATTAATTTATAAAGTAATGATTATACAGTAAAGACACCAAGCCAGAAGCCAATTAGTTATGCCTCTGCACAAAATGACCTTACACAGTCACACAGGCAAACTGATGAGGTCAATTGCTCTCTGGGAGTTTTCAAAGGTGCTAAATGGGTTCAGAGAAAAGAAAAATTAAAAGCACACAGAAAGGTATTTTTACAAGTCAGCAAGTCCCCGAGCTTCAGTCCAGGACTCCGGGGCCCATATCACCAAGAAGCTCACTAATGAGGCCAGTCCTGCTATTCCAGGCAACTACCCACCCCCACCCCCACCCCACCCCCCAAAAAACTTGCAACCCTGCAGTCTTCAACTTGTTTCTTCATATGCATTTTTTTTAAGAGTATTCCTCCAGTAAATGGATCCCCCCCTTACCAATGTTCTCATTTGGTCTAGCATACAAAGGTCGCTTCGATTATGTTTTATATGGTGGACCAGCCTTTTTTCTTTTTTTTTTACAGTTAAGACATACAATAGGCCCACATTTCTTGAGTAAGCACTGTGGCATTACCATCATCATTACATTCTAAATAACAGTGACAGAGGGAGAGCTATTATCAGGGTGCACAGTGACATTGAGTGACATTTACTTATACACAATCAGAGCATTTGTGGAAAATGTCTCCCTAATGATTAATGTCTGTCATTCTTTTATTTTTAGAATAAAAAAAAACACATTGAAGGAAAAAGGACCAAAAAAAAATAATAAATCCTCTTCGATCAATATTGTCTGAAGTAATGAGGTGTCAATTAGATCACATCATTTGGCAGCAGCAAAAACATATTCTGCTGTGCAACCGCTGAATGTCAACTAGGTTTAGATCGCTGCAACTGGGTGATCAACTCATTAGATGCAGTATGACTGGCACATTGTTAGCATCATTAGTGATGGCCAATACCCCAGACCTTTCAACGTGCTACTCCTTCCTTTTCACAGTTTCCCCGTTATAGACATCAGTTTAAAATAGCGCACGCCCTTCCAAAATCTTCCTCTTAGTTATACCAGCATTTCTTTATTGTCTATAATGGAGTCAAATTTTTAATTGAGCTATTTATGTTTTGAGAGGACAAAAATATTTAATATTATTCTATAGTATTTTCATTCTTGGTGGTTGTTTGAAACTGAAACCTAACATCTAATAAAGGCATTCTATTCTATTCTAATACAAATAATTTATTAATTTAATTAATTTATTCTAAATTAACCATAATGTAGCGAGTAGTTCTGGAAACCATAGTGTTTAACACTAATGTTACAACAGCTTGAGTTACTGAAGAGTTTAGGGTGCAATATTAACCTTTGCCATCACTACTGTATTTTGTGATTTTGAGTTGTAAAATCATCATTCAACAGTCTTCAAATAACATATAAATTTATTATCTTAAATAAAGTTTTAATAAAATAATATAGCATGCTGCTGAAATACTGTCCATTCAGGGAAGTGTTTGCAAAAGAGATAATGGTTGTGCACAACTTAATTTGATGAGCTCAATGAGTAATCAATTAGAAATTAAACCGTCATGTAACAAAACTAAACTAATTTTAACGTGACAAGCAACGATAATAACAGTGGATGCGCTGATGTGATAACGCTCACTGATAATCAGATTTTACTGTGTAAATGACTGGTGTAAACACTCGAGAGTTTGAGAACCAGTGAGAGCTAAAGAGTTGTTTTTTCCACCCCCACATAAACTAGAGGACAGACCTGTGTCACTTTGTTTTTGACCATTGTTAAAGATTTTACGGCCACATTATTAGCTGTTCAATACCTTTTTAACAGAAATTTCTAATCACTTCATTCATTTAGGCATGCAGACATGATCGTGATAACCTGATGAAGTTCAAACTGAGCATCAGAATGGGGAAGAAAGATGATTTAAGTGACTTCAAACATGGCATGGTTGTTGGTGCCAGACGGGCTGGTCTGACCGACAGAGAATGGTCCAAAAAAAAAAGAGAGAAAACATCCAGTGAGCAGCAGCTCTCTGGGAGAAAATGTGCTGTTAACATCAGAGGTCAGAGGTCAGAGGAGAATGGCCAGATTGCTTCAAGCTGATCGGATGGTAAAAGTAACAGCATGTCAAACCGTGAAGCAGATGGGCTGCAGCAGCAGAAGACCACAGTGGGTGTATCAGCTAAGAACAGGAAACTGAAGGTACAATTTGGAAGGGCTCACCAAAACTGAAAAACAGAAAAATGTTGCATGGCCTGATGAGTCTCACTTTCTACTGCAACATTCAGACGGTAGGGTCAGAATTTGGTGTAAACAACATAAAAAAATGGATCCATCCTGCCTCGTACCCATGGGTCAGGCTGGTGCTGGTGTGTGGGATATTTTCATAGCACATGTTGGGCCCCTTAGTACCAAATGAGCATAATGTAAGCACTGCAGCCTATCTGAGTGTTGCTGCTGACTATGTCCAGTCCCTTTATAACCACAGTGTACCTATCTTCTGATGGCTGCTTCCAGCAGGTTAAGCTCAAATCATCTCAAACTGGTTTCTTGAACATACCAATGAGTTCACTGCACTCAAATGGCCTAAACAGTCACCAGATCTCAGTTCAGTAGAGCACCTTTGGGATGTGGTGGAATCATGGATGTGCAGCTGACAAATGTGCAGCAAACTATCTGTATTTGCATTTTACAAATAAAAGTCTGTTTACTCTGATAAACTGAACTGACAGTGAACTTACTGAAACACACTGAAAGATGAGAAAGACAACATTATATCATACAGCTTCCTTCCTATTGGTTTTAGACCAGCTGAGATTCAACAGCAACAACAGTGCATCTAATAATAACAGAGCCTAAAAATACACAGGTAAATCACTCCTTGGTAACCGCAGGGACCTGGCTTCACCGTCCACCGAGGGAGCTTGCTGACTAATGAAGTTGGGAAGCTTAGAGCAATTAGACACATCAAAGCTCGAATCTGAAAATTAATTAGGCTCTCCTCTCTTTCGGAAGGAGCATCCGCTCATGCAGCAGCTAATTAGCATACCGCCATCAAAACATGCAGGTGCCCGTGTTGTTGCTGCTCAGACCACTTTGGGAAACGTGTGCTAATCATGCTTTTTTTTTTTTTCTTTTCTTTCACATTTAAAAGAAGGATATTGTAAAAACAGACAAAACAAGGGCCTCTCAGAGCATGATTGATGAAGGTGACATTTATGAAGATCTGTTGTAAGGATTTATTCCTCAAGCTTTCCAACAACTGACTCGCTCGCTCAGCAGCGTTTGAGTCTTGAATGAAAGTTTAAATGTGCCATGAAGGTCTCGGGTAGCCTTGAAGCACAAAGAGAGGCTATTTAGAGTCTGTGTAGGTTGTATTTGCTTGCACACAATGCACAATTTCACATGCCTCCTATTCCAGTTTGTTCAACGGTGTATCAAAAGCTCCCTTAAACTTGGGTGTGTCACATCAAAGGGAGCTAGGGTCTCTTGTTAACTTTTAATGTCAAAAGAAGAGCTGACATTCACTGAACTCAGCGGTCGTTTTCAGAACTTCATTAGCCACCCCAATCCTGTTTTTGCCGTGTGAAGTCACATCAAAGCCTGGGCAATCACATGCTCATTCACACTAATGAAGAGCTCCTTCAAACACAAGTGCTCATTATTAACGACACCTGATTTTAAATGCGAGGTGTATTATGTAAATTACACTTTTTCTCCCCCCTTCTCCCGGCCTATGCAAGTGAGTTGTGTAAATTCTGGTAAAAGCATTATTTGCTTTTTTTTTTCCCCACTCACTAGTGAGGGCGTAAAGTGGTGTATTGAAGATTTTGTATACATTCATGCATGCATCCCCTTCTATGATGACAAAATAGGTAAATTATGCATAAGTTCTCATTGATCAGTTATATGACAGTAATCAGGGCTTCTTAACCTGTTTCCTTATGGTAATATATTAATCATTTCCCTCAGCCACTCTGCTGTGAAAATTAATGTAGCCCAGTATGTTTTCCCTTTAGGCTGCACTTTGATTAATGAGCCTGGTTCATTCTGAGCTACTCTGCTTCAACAAGGAAAATACATCCCAATAAAGTTACAAAAGTTCACAAACTACCCGTGTCCGTCAATTCAGCAGAAGTTGATTGCAGCAAAATTATACGGCTGCCGCTGTCGAGCAGATTTCTTCGTGAAATGCCGGAAACCGAGGGGGAGCATTCAAACTGTCGAGATAATCTCTTTGAGGTGATAATGATTCAAACTCTGTAGGCAACAGGAACTGAGACACAACTCAGGTTTTACAAGTGAACACAGTGGAGCCCCCCAGGAAAACAAAGTTCAGACGCAGGGTGGGAGATAAATCCCAGCTGTAGACAAAGCCTATATTTCTGTGTCCCTGCAGTTTTGCTCTAATCTGTCTCTCTCAGCCCTGTAAGCTATTAAAGGCCAGACAAAGGCAGTCCAGAGTTAAGCACCCTGTGGGGAGATCTTATTTACAGTGTAACTGCCACTTTGACTGCCTGCCACCTCTGTCTTGCTCCTGTGCTTCCTCGTTTTTCCCTCCATCTACCATTTTTTTTCTCTCCTTCTCTTCTCATTCTTTTACACTTCCATCTGCTGCTGCGGGCTTTTAATCTCAAGCAGCTGAAATTCCATCTTTCAGCTCGGCCTGCCAGTTTGAAAGGCTTCGTGTTCAACTTCTTGTCTCTGACTTGGCGTTTAATGGAACTATTGTTCAGTTTGAGGCATATCCCATTAGGTGAGGCTGAGAGTGGAGAGAAACATAAGTAATAGGAGACCGCTCTGACCATTTCTTTCAGCCTCACTGCCATTAAGATGGTATTTTCCTTCATCACATGGCAACAAGTTCAGAAGTGACACAACTTAGTTGGAAAGTGTTGTGTCTGGCATTTGCAGTTGTTTCAGGTCTCTTGCTATCATCAGTAATATCCTCATAAAGTTTTACTTTTCACTGTCTGTAGGTGGAACCAGCTGCATGTATTCTTAGAAATATCCCCAATACTTTTAGATACAGTACATATGTGGAGGAGAAATAGTTCCAACCAAGGCCAGAAGCAAATAGAATCAATACTGTGACACTCAGCTTTTCTCCAAACTGTCAGCAAGAAAATATACCCGGGGAAGAATTCATCATTTGCATACCTTAAAACGGCCTGACACAAGTAATAAAAATGTATTAGCTTGCCAGGACATGGGGGTGGGGGGGTGGGGTGTGTGTGTGTGTGTCTGTGTTGTGCTGAGTGTGTTGCCTTGCGGTGCTGAATAAGCTAAGGCTACTAAACTTCCTCCTGGGTTCATGACACGATTCTACCAGGAATTGATCTTATAATTGTGAAATTGACACCTCGTGTGTAGTGTTATTGCCAACGCAACTCCCACCCAGGCACCTCGTGCTTTGCCAGCCCCAAATTGTTTTGTTGTTGTACTGCCTGAGGCTGCAAACTCTCAGTGGGTAAACATTCCTATTCAATTATTGCTGAAAAAATAAGAGTGTCATTGTGAGATGGTGTCATGGTAGCTGTACTGACAGGTAAGAATGCTTAAAGTATTTTGGAGGAATGTGTTTATGTGTTCACCATCAACCTGAGCAGCTTCCATGGGGAATGTTTCTGCAACAAAGGAAATAATAATCACCACTTAAGCCTGGTCCTCCAACATGCTTATTATCAGTGGATGTAAATAAGTCAATTAGCATTCAGACCATCAACTTGGGCTATGAACCAACTGGAAAAAGGTTTGTTATTTTTTTCATTTTCATTTTTATGGCAGCAATAACAGAGATTTTTCAAGGCAGCTATTCACAGAGAAGACAAATACCTGAGTTAAGCTCAGGGAGGTTTTTTTTGTCACACAAATAGTGGGATATTTTATTAAATTTATTTGTTTAATAAGGACAATACAGTTTAATATAGATCCACAGACAAACACACAGATAGATAGATAGATAGATAGATAGATAGATAGATAGATAGATAGATAGATAGATAGATAGATAGATAGATAGATAGATAGATAGATAGATAGATAGATATCAGAGCACAGAATAAAGCCACATGAAAACACACCAAAATATCCTGGCTAACATATATATATACATCATGCTTTAGGTCCTCTTTACAAATTTACATCCTCACTCTCACTCCTGTTTGAGCCTGAGGCATGCATGATGGTCAAGGTCAGTCAAACACCAACCACTCATAGACTTACATGTCTTTATAGCCTTATTCAGTCTGTCTGGTTTGCATGGCATGAATGTACAATGTTATCCTAAATATTACACCTTGATACAGTATAGGATCCATCAAGATGCATTGTTGGTTAAGCTGGCTGACATGTTTACATTTTGATGAGGTCTATAATTGTATTTGGGAGGTACCATTTTCGTCATACACCAAGCACTTCATTTGTTGAGAAAGGTGTACAAAGGTCTGTACCTAAGTAGAAGTACAGATACTTGTGTTGAAAAAAATATATAGTTAACTTCTTTATTCAAGTAAAAGTGAAAAAGTACAGGCTCTGAAATGTGCTTAGTCTAAGAAAGTAAAAGTAGCTCTGGAGGATGTTTCAAGCAGCTATTTTTGTGCAGAGCTAACTGAACCTCGTGCTATATTAATGTAATAATAAAACAATATTAGTACACAGGAATACAAACTTTATTTCAATCTAAATTCTAATTCTAATGAATGTACTCAGCTTGAACACTGTTATGTAGAACATGAGCAGAGAAAAAGAAGGAGAATTAATCATGTCGCCCACATTGTAGAGGCTGACTCTGCCTCAACACATAAACAGAAAAATGAGTACAGTCGGGGGTTAAAATGGGATTCGGCAGGTGGGGGAACCCTAAGATCAGTTGTAGTGGCTCAACATGGAGAAAAGAATGACTACTCACAATCACTTTTATTGAGAGCTCCAGGAGATTTTCTTTGTGTGCAGGCTGTGATCGGCTGACCTGCACTGCTGCTGCTGCTCTGAGGTTTACTGCTCTTAGTGGATTTACACAACTGAATTCAACAAGATGTAACAAAATGCTTCATGAGCAATCTTCACTGATTTCATCCCCTACACTGACAGCATACTGTTTATACTGTCTTTATACTAGATACTATAAAGTTGGTATAAATGTGGAATTCTCAGTTTGTTTCGCAGGATGCTTCACAATATGAAAATACACAACCTGACATCATACACAGATCCAAGATCTGATTTAAAGCATCAGATGTCACTGAGCAGTCCTTACCTTTAAATCTAAATTCTCTTCTTCCCCTCCTGTCCTCTTTTTTCCATATTTCTCCATCTCTGAGTGAAGTTATCTGCCATTTTTTTTTCTCCCTGGGAAACAGCAGCTGGCCCTTTAGCTAGCAGACACACTGTGTGACAACCTGCACACAGACAATTTGAGTGTTTACTGATATTTGTTCAGCTGTTTATTGTAAGTTTGTTGCATTTGAAATTACCTGCCACAACATTATTCCCTTCATAGTTGTTCTGTATGCTGAAGTATCACAACCACAACTTACAGACATCTGCACAACAAATGCCTTTCCGGATCATTCCAGCTCGCTTTAGCCCCTGAGTACAACGCTATAAATGATGCATAACTTATATGGTTTTGGCTCTTTCACCTCTTTGTATCCGATAAATCCCGGTGATAGATACACCAATAGGATTGTCTTTTATGTGTTATTGTTCCCTCCATTTGGGCTCAGACCAGTCTGACACTTGAATAAAAATTTGCTTCATGTGTGTTAAACCTAAAGTTTAAACCTAAAGCTAAAAACAAGCTTGTTTTGAACATTTCAGGAGTAGAAAGTACAGATATTTGTCTAAAGATGTAGGGAGTAAAAGTAAACAGCTGTCACAAAAGTAAATACTCAAAGTACAGATACATGAAAATTTTACTTAAGTACAATAACAAAGAATTTGTACTTCATTACTTCCCACCTCTGAGCTTATGTTATGACAAGTTTCACTGACTAAAAACTGGGAACTGGCACATACTGTAGCATGGCCACACAGGAGGGTGCACAGCATGCACTGTATATTTCCATAACTCAAATAACAATTTAATGGAATTGCACTAGGACAAATGGATTACAGTCTAACTTCTGGCCAAAAATATCATGGACTAGATTCTAAGGAGTGAGTAAAGTAGGACAATGACACAGCCTGAAACTATTTTGAACTGAAACAAACACTACAGGTTAGAAAGCCTGCAAGATGGGATTACATCAGCTGCAAATGCTGACTTGCAAGCTGACTAGAACTATAACAGAAGATATGCCTTATAATTAATCTCCCTCCAGTTACACAACCTGAAGTAAATTCCACTCCATGAGACAAATATGACATCATTTTGTTTTCATGTTCCCAAGATGATCAGAGGGTTCAGAAGTCGTTATTTTGAGCAATTTGAGACATTTAAGACAACACGTCATCTCTGCAGCATCCGTGTTGTTTCTACATTTCAACTTTAATGCAAAAGAACACACCGGAGAGACGAATCCATATGCTGATAGCTGTTTTTAGTGTATTATAAATAAAATTTTTCACTCTATGTGGACTGCAGCTAATTATGGAAGCTTGTTTCTGCCACTGAAAAAAGAAGAAAAAAAAAGTCATCCATGACTCAAAAGTTTGAGTTAATGACTCGAAATTTCGAGTCAGCTCTGCCAGTAAAAGACATCATTTCCTTGTTACCCAGAAGCAGATGGCACAGACACATGCGCACTCAAAATCAGGTAGTAACAGCATTACTGAGCTACCAATGTATAGCAAATGTGAACAAATTGGCACCAGGTTCCTCAGATTTGAATGCCTTCTAGCAAATGATAACTGCATAAGAGGTACATAATCAGTGTGTTCATGTCAAACTGCTGGACAGCTGATGCCTTCTGTTTCCGGGTAACAAGGAAATGATGTACCATGTCTGCCATGTTTCTGGTTCTGTGGAATCAATAACTTGGCAAGTTAAGTGCCAACATTTTTTTTCCAGTTGGCATTCTGATTTGAGGGGGAGTTGTCATCACAGCAGGAGCTATTTCTTTTGGATTATTACCACATAAATTACATAAAGTAATGGTGGGTACAACATACATATAGGCCCACTTGGTCAGCAGTATGGCACAATACTGCATTCTTAACAGCCATTTAAATGCAAAGATGTCACATGTCACAATATAAAACAAGGCCTAGTCATGACATGGTAGCCAAAAAGACCACGGAGCATCATTTTGTGCTCATGGGCTAACCCAGGGGTGGATAAAAATTAATTTTATTTCTTTAGAAGCTTATTGGTGCTGCCCTCCATAACAGTCCCAGTTTCTCCCCATGGGAAAATGAATTCTCAACCCCTGGACTAGAGTGTCCAGTTGTTGAGAAATTATTTTTTGTCTTTGTTTTTATTGGTTCTTGGGGTCTTTTATCAATGAGACTAGCTAAATCAAGTTTTCTCATGTTACAGAGAGTTCTTATAGATGGCATGTGACAACTTTTCATACAATTATTATATCACTAATAAGTCAAGGGATCTGTCTCCATGTGCATTCTTTGCCTAGCTTAAAAGCTGTTGGTCTGATCGGCTTCAGTGCCAGGGTTAGGGTTAGAGCAGGGTGGAGTTTGCATGTTCACCCCATGTCTGCGTGGGTATACGTACACACACACACACACACACACACACACACACACACACACACACACACACACACACACAAGTGAAAGCTCCTACTTCGATCGGGGTATCATCTCCCCACTGTGATGTGTGCAGACATTATCAACCTTCTCCATCTTACAGTAAAAACCTCAATGCACGGCAGTGACAGGGGTCAATGTCAGGAGTTTGGGTGAATGTATAAAAAGATGGCACAGACTGAGGGATAGGGGGTTACTCCAAAGGCTACTGGCTGTCAAGGTGTGGTGATGCAGCCAACAGTGTAATATCAATGCACAATATCTTGCTACTTAGCCACACAGACCCTGCTGCTGTTCAGACAAGCCTCGCCGTCGAAATGACTTCAGATACGGATGAGCTGCGACCACACTCCCCTCTTCCCGCTATAGTTCTTACAAGAGTAATTACAGTTTTCTGAGCAGCATCCTCATTTATGAAGATAAAAAAAAATTATATCAATCCAGCTCATCCCAATCCAGTGCTTGACTTTGGACTGATACAAAAACATAAATCAAAGTGTATTACTGATGGGAGGGGCTTGGCGAACTTCACATCTAGACTTTTGTTGGTTAATAGGTTGCATTAAGCCCATCAAGTGGTGTGGTGCGTGATAAGCAGTCTCGCGGGCCCAGTAGGGGCCTGAAGAAGCTCTTGTAATGAATGGTTGGAGCACTGCTGATGCACGGCAATCATTAACAGCCTGATAATTACTCTGGATACCTCAGTGGATTGTGTGCATGTGTGTGTGCGTGATGCAGATAGAGCCATTACGATGTGTGAGGCCTCAGAGAGAAACAGATAAGTGGTGTGTTTGTGTGTATTTTGCTTTGCTGGTTAACATATTGTGGATGTGTGTGGCCTAGAAATGTCCTACTCCAGCTTTGTATGCATATTCATGCTAACAGTTGCAAATATGAGTGCTTTCACTGCTGCTTACTCTGGAGGTATTTGAAACTGTCTCAAGAAAAGCTGCTTTTAAAACAAAACAACACCGCTTGATTAAGGATGCTTGATGGCTGCTGGCTTTGTGAGAAATAAAAAAAAAAAAAAATTACCCAGTCTCTCTGCCCTTTTATCTCAAATTAAAACAGCTCACTTAAGTCTAATTTTGCAAATGTTTCCTAACATCTGTTTGATCAAATGTTTAGATTTTCTCAAGGGTTGGTAATCACACACTGACTTCAACGCTTTGTGGGTTCATTATTGTTCACTTGCTTCTTGTATGACTCACAGATTGGTGTCTCTTTGGACACGAGCTCGCCCGCACACGTTGGTGACAGCACAGCTTAATAGACTAATAAGAGGAAGAATTAAAAAAACCAAAAAAAACAGGAATGCTCTTATGTGGCTCTCATAAGGCTCAAAATGAAACACTGTGCACCATGCTCAAACCATGCTACAAAACATTAAGCCCCTTAAGGAATGGCAACACCCTTGTTTGTTCAGAAATGCACATATTCAAAAGTGAAACATTCGTTCTTTAAAGGCACCCCTGTAGGTGCCTGTTTTTCTGTGCTTTTTGCTTTACAGTTGAGATGAAATTTCAATTCTGACCATATTATGTTTGATGTAAGGATCTAAACTGTGATGCTGCAATTATTGTGCATATTTCTGACACCTGTGTGTAAAGCCAAACTTTGCAGCTTTTGTCTACTACAGGAGCTAAAGAGGCATCCAAAAAGTAGTGACAAGTTCAATAAAGAGAAGAACTGAACTTGATTTATTGAGATAAAGAATTTGAATAATCAGCTATTTGGCGATTACTGTAGATTACAATGAACCAACGTAACAGATTGGCGTCCTGGCAATGATAGGAATTAGGACAGGAACCCCCAGAGACTAGACCCTAGTGATGGTGGAGATGAAGGTGGAGACTTAGATGGTGCTCAGAGTGATCATGGTGAGGCTGAAATGGGGAGGAGGCAGGTCACATGAAGGAGAGTCTGAAAGGTGGAATGACAGGAGAGCCGTGAGATTTAAAGCCTACGGAACAGAAACTGGGAAGGCAGGCAAGAAAATGATTGGACTAGAGTAATGATGGCAGAACTGAATTGGACAGCGTGGGAAAGTGGAAGTGATGTAAAAAATATGCAGCCCGAACACCCAGGAATGCAGGTGGATGAGTAAATGCAGATCTCGTTTATTGAATTTAAATCAGGAGATTTCTGACGACGACAGACTAACTGACAGTTGATGATGCAAAGTGGGCGGATCCTGGATTAAAACTCCCACCACTGGAAGCAAAGCATACTAGTGATTAACATAGGAAATATACAAGACAGTTACATATGCAACTGAAATGTGAACTAGCAAACAGTCAGCTAGAAGTAATGGGCAAGGAACAATGACAGCTGTTGACTTCTACAGTATGGTGTGCAACTGACAGGAACATGTGAAGCTGATTACTGTACTTTGCAGAATCTAGCATTTAGCAGCTCCCAGCCTCTTGTATAGTTTGTATTCAACTTGGAAGGTGAATGTTAGTAAGGTAGGCTAACTTGGTGTCACGCATAAACAAAAAGCTAGCTTTACAACTGTATAGCAGATTCCCACGAGAAGTAATTTTCTTCTGTGTTATTTCAACATATGCTGAATCGCCTGCACCTCCTGCACACTCAGTGGTTTGTTCCTCCCACATTATACAAAGAAGAATGTCCACCATGCATTGATTTGTCTTCCACACATCCAATTGTGGTGATAAATAATGACCATACTTTCAAAACTCACAACAATGGGTAGTCCTGTGACCTCTTGGTTTCACATCTTTTCTAGTTTTTGGAGATGCACTACAATGCAACTGCAATCTGGATTTTTAGATTTTATACAAGCCCAAAAAATAAATAAATAAACATTTTATTATATTGTGCAATATTCGCTTTTTAATCACCTAAGGTTCAAATCCACAATGCTTTGTTTTATCATTCAGCACACTGATGTTTGGCCACTGTCCAGAGTGGTGTTTCAGTGATTGAGAGCCCTAACAGTCCTGGCCCGCCCTGCTTAGTTTAGTCTACCGAGGGGTAATTGAATAGCACAAGGCTGCAATAGCACTGGACTGGAGGAATGCTGAGCTGCAGGGGAATATGGAGAAGGTTTCAGCCAGCAGCAATTAAACAGAGAAATGATGCGTGAAATAGAAAAGAGGAGGGGAGTGTTGGTGAAGTGAGAATAAAAGTGCAGAGATTGTAAAGGGTACCAGGAAATGTCTAAAACTGTATGAAAAACAGTGGCGGTAGAGTAAAAGAGAGATGATGGTGAAGAGAGATTAAAATTCCGTTAAATATAAAAAGACATCGGGGAGAAGAGAGGATTGAGACTCTGCAAGTGGCCATACTGGAAACCCAGTCCTTAGGCCTGGTGGCAAAATGCAGCGCAAGCATGCACTATATATCACTCATGACAATATTTTGGACTTAACCTTCCCTCCAAAATGCAGGATTGGAAAACGGTAACTCACTTGCAATCATCAGAGATGTGTACTGTAACAGCCTTTCCTAAATTTTGACAGAAATTAAAACGTTTTAAAGTTTGTTGTTCCGCTAATCAATATTCCCTACAAAAGCTGAGTTGTTTCAAGTGCTGTACTGTGAAGTGGACTGTTTTGTCAGCTAGAAAAAAATTTTCACATATTGAAACATGAATTGGTTTAGTAAAATAATTTACTTAATACAGTATACTATTCGAATCCCTTTGTTCAGTTCCATTCCTGAATATCTGACTTATTGCCAGACTCCATATTGACAGCTCACCTTCCCCAATTTCATGTTTTCATGTTGAACAATGTATGAGGGGGGGTAAAGGGAATAGACAGTCAAAAACTGGGCACCAGCCAAGTGATGGAGGGTGAAGGCAGAACCCCTTGGGATTCCAGTGGCAAAGGAAAAAAACACTCGGGAATCAGGCAGTAAAGGGGAAACCTGTCGGGAGGCAAGGCAGGTGGAAAGGAATATAGGCAAAATCCCTCAGGAGACTGTACATGAGACCAAATGGAAGGCTGATGAAGGCAGTACTTGGGAGGCTGGGCAGGACAACAGCAGCAAAGACGTAACCCCTCAGGAAACCTGTGGTGAAGAGGATACCCCTGGGGAGGCTGGGAGGGAGGCTGTGTAGAAGGTCTGCAAAATCCCTGAGAAGACCCTGCAGAAAAAAGGGCATGAGGCCAGCAGCAAAAGCAGAAAAGGCAGATGGGTAATGGTAAGCACCCTTTTGGAGGCTGCAAAGGTATAATCCTTCAGGAAGCCAGGCAGGAGGTCAAACAAGAGGCCAGGCCAGAGGCTTATGGCAAACGCTGAATATCTTGGTAGGTTGGGTAGGAGGTCGTCAGTATCTGTGGATCAACTCAACAGACCATGCAGAATATCTGCAGTGAAGGAGGAAGTCTTCAAAGGCTTTGAAGGCAGGCTGGTCAGGAAGCCAGCGGCAAAGGCAGAACTACTCAAGAGGCCAGACTGGTGGCTGGTGACAACTGGAGTCCTTCTGGATGCTACTTAAGTGGTTGGTGACAGGAAGACTTCTTCTGGTGTCCTGAGAGTTAATCAGTGACAGGAAAAGTCTTTTTGGAGGCAGATGGGAGGTCAGTGGAGAAGGCAGAACCTCCAGAGGCAGGAAATCTGCACATTTCGCCTTGGATCAGGAATCAGAGTTGCCAATCTCCGTGCGGGTCAGCAGTATAGGCTGACAAAAGTCTAAGTTAGTTGGAGTTAACTACGGTGCCAACTGCATTCCTCAGGAATCCATTTGATGACACATAGATGACTAACAGCAAAAATAAGCAACTTTACAACTGGGGCTGCAGTAGTATATGTCATGTATGGCTGTGTGGCAGGCAGAGTTAGACCCAAACGCAGGACGCGTGAGACAGAGCTGAACTTAAGAGCTTTAATGCCGAGTCATTTTGCGATGTCCAAAACCCACAAAATACAAAACGCAAAATCCCAAACTCAAGTCAGGACAGGACTCGGTAAACAAATGTGCTATCAAATACAAGAGAGAATACAACATCAAATGAACCAGTGATCACAAAAACTACAAAAGTCCATAAAACCAAGAAAAACTGTTCAAGATATTACACAATATTAGAACTTCAACAACCAAAAACAGTGGGTAAAAGGCCCAGGACCATGACAGTATAACCCACAATCCAAAAATACATTAAACAAAAGACCACAAATAAAACAAGAAAACCAAGCAAGGAAAAATGGCAAATAACAGGAATAGTACAGTTCTTGTGTAATTACACAAAAACTGTAGATTGTCTTTTTACTTCAGAATTTTCAGAATTTCTTCTCATTTTTCTTTTTAAATAAAAGGCATTCAGCCCAAAATATTCATGAGTAAATAAACAACAATCCAAGTTAACAGTTTACTCATCTATTTTTGCAGTTTGTTACTAATAGAAACAACCCCATCAAATACTAGGTAAAGTATTGCTGGACTATTGTATGGAAATGCATTAGTTAATCTTCTTCCAACTGAGTGAATATGGTAGAAATATTTCTTTGTACAGGACTCACTCACTCATGTGCTGAAGTTTTAGGGGGGAAAGGACCTCTACCAAATAAAAGCAACTTATTTTCACTCATTTGAGAAGGTTGCTGTTTACTCCATCGTCTCAATTCTGAACACTGACTTTAAATGCAATTTTTTGATTTCATTTGGCATGTTGGAAAAAGACTGGGCAACAAGCCATGCTATATTTTTATTGTGACTTTGTTACTTTCTTAATCAGGGGTGTCAAACTCACAGAACGGGCCAAAATTGAAAACACAGTCAAAGAAACAAGAAACAAGAAACAACAACGAGCTATTTAGTTTTCTCTCTTATTCCATTTCTTTCTTACTTTCCATGAACTGACAAATTTCCTCAGGCTCATCACACCTGTATGCCACATCACATAAATCAGAAAATATTTTCTCCAGAAAAGACCGAAACTGCCGCTGATTTAAACCTTTGCTTCATAAAGTTCACTGTCTGTGTTACAGTGCTTATTGCACGTTCTGGCTTTAGGACTTTGCTGCACAGAGTTTCCTGGTATGTGACACATTGATGCACTGTCAGCTCACCTGTGCAGGTCTCCCTCTGCATCTTCTCCTGCATCCGTACCACAGTTTCACTCTTTTCCCTGCACATTGCAGGTGGGAAAAGAGACACATGGGTTTACCTCTGATGTCAGCGATCAGGTCCTTTGCCTCCCACCTGTTTTCAAAGTCCACTTTTTGTTTGGCCAATTTGAGGGGTCAGGCTAGCTTAAATGTCACTGTAAAAAGTGCTGACTGATGTTTTTTATCACCTGACCACTTATCAATGTGTTATTGGCAACACAGGAAAATGGATTAGTGCACAGGTCTTGACCTGTGCGACAGCTGTTGCAGTGCATAGTGGGATTTGTAGTATAGGTGGTGGGAGCGCTATTTACCGGCAGCCCATTAATCACAGCCATATTAAACTATCTCGCAGGCTGAATATAATTATCTCACTGACCGGATCTGGCCCACGGGCCTAGAGTTTCTAAGTGATAATGCTTTTTGTTAATTTTTGACCAATAAATCATTAAGTTGACCTTGAAGACCTTGGTGGATGTAACTAGTTCCAGCTGAACATAATCAGGGACAGTGTCAGGAAGGAACACTGGAGACACTACAGCAGACAATAGCTAACAAAGTAAAGCAGTAAATAACAAAAGGACTTAGTAATCACAAATTCAACAAAATTCCCAATTGACAAGAACAGGGAGATGAAGGAGTGCAAAATAATATGCAAGGAACTCAGGAGCTAAACTCAAATAACACCAGAAATCCTAACTAGAACTCAATTATACACAATCAAATAAAAATGGAAATAAACCACAGTCGACTAATAATCAGAAAAACTGAACACACTTAGTAATAACCACACACCACAACAAAATCCCGAGACCATGACGCAAAGATCGGATGTGTAATCACAGGTAGTGCTACCCTCCTCGGATGTTTTATATCAGGTTCCTAAACAGACTTTATGACTAATCAGAAAAAAAGCCACTGCAAAAAATAGCAACATTTTATTAAGCACAATGAGTACACTTATTGCAGACCTTAACATGAATCAAGCCTGAATTCTTCTTTTACATCTCACCATGAATGTTGTAAAAGCATTCATCTCGACCGCATTCCATATTAATGGCTCTTAAAACCAATTCAAAATGCAGATTGCTCAGATTTTGAAACACAAAGGTTGAGTGGTTGTATTGTCAACTTTCAACTAGCATCAGAGTTTTTTGAAAGATGCCTAAGAAACGAGTGGCCTTCTCTGAACTCGGGAGCGCATCATTTCTTGCCCTCTCCTGCATCTTTACTCACAATCTTGTTAAGAGTTCATCTGAGCTCATATTAGCAACCACAGCTGGATATCTACTGCGAGATTTACACACACACACACATGCAGACAAGAGCCAGGGATTCAGGGATTTAGCAGTTGATAGAGGAGAAGGTTTTAAAAGGCATAGTGTGGAGACTCTTGAAGTACACTTAAATGTCAGTGACCAGAGCAATGCTAAGGTCCTAGATGACTTCTGCATGGACTATAGCAGAGCTGCCACTGTACATGTGGCCTAATGAGTGAAGCTCTGTGAGCCTGCAGTGTGGAGAATCATCCTAAAATTGGTCTTCAACTTTCAAAATGTTACATGAGTGAGAGGTAACTTTAGCTGTAAATCAACTTCACACTTTTTCCACAAAGCCAGACCCAGCTGTTTGGTTGATGTGCAAAGAAGGGAGGTCTTCAGTGTGGGCAGATACACACACACACACACACACACACACACAGACTTTAATCCAGTTTATAGGCATTTTGCTGTATGTGCCCACTGTATTAACGTTTGAACCCACAACCCTCCTTTGGACAATTGTTTCAGAGAAAAATAAAGTGTGCAATAAAAAAAAAGAATGAAATCTGAAATGAAGAAGTGGAATTACAGTGGATCCATGACCTCTGCGAGCCGGAGCTGTACGGCTGCCCCACATACTCATCCAGCTGCCCTCTTCCTTCTCCTCCTCTCCCTGCATCTAATCCTGCCAGAGGACTTTAATTTACTGCCCAGACTTTCCTCTCACAATTTCTTTAAAAGTACATTTTATGAGACTGCAATTCCATTTCATAGGAGGCCCTGTACAGTAAATCCTATTTGTGAAGCGTCATATGCAGTCACATTAACATGACAAAAGTGCCAGTCTGGAGTCCTGTGCTTTGCTCTTGCTCACATTATCGCCTCCCGAAGCATTTTATAGGATACCAGAGTGCCAACTCGTGTCCATCAGGAAAGTTGTAGTGGCTACTGCTGAGGCATAAATGTCGACTGTATGGAAGATAAAAGTGTCTAAGCTGCACAAACAGCAGCAGACACCTAATATGAATCAATAATATCACAGCAGTCTCTCTTTGGAAAAGTATCTACAGCTTAAATGTTGTTTTAGAAAAGTTCAGCGGGATCAGGGCATCAAAGCGCCAAAGAGACTGCAGAACACGTACATTTATACAGTGCTTTTGAAGTAACCTTAAAGATGAAAAAAAAAGCTTATGTGCTCCAGTTTCCTCTATTTTCAGGCCCAATCTATAGCCTTAAAGCTTCTATAATGCTGCATTCTTTCAGTGTCAAATATGTGGCAAAGTTTTCCGCACCTCAATCGATATTCACATCTTGCTCCTGCAGGTGACTGACATACAGATTTTTCTTTCTACCACTTGGTCACTCCCCTCATGTGTCAGCACAGGCAGGGTTAGCTGTCGAAATTGTTGTCATCTGACTTTTGAAAGTCTTTTGATGAAGTATTATTACCATATGGCTATTAAACAGAATCCAGGTGTTACAATCTTATGAGGCTTCTTCAGTGCAGTTTCACCACAACACACTGTCATCATAAACTTCCTCACTGAAACTAACAAGGACTATCAGTAAGGAAGCTTTAAAAAAAAAAAGTGCACAATTTAAAGCTTTGAAGAAGTTACTGGTACATAGTCATAACTGTTTAGGGGGAAAGGCTAGAGCTGTTGCATTTTTTCTGCATGTTCTGGGCAGGGAGACTGGGAGTTCTGAGCCAGAGCCATATGGTCTCATTTCAGCAGCCCATTTCTTGTCATTAATGAGCTGTGATTGATTGGAGCATCAGTGCTGCTGTGCATAGAGCAGGTACTAAAAGAAAGCTAAACAAAAGGTGTTCAAATTAAGTCACCTTCTGACCTTTATATCAGTACTAAGCCTTTTTACAACTATATGTAATTGCAAAAACACTCAAAGATGAGTTTGTCTGAGATATTCCGACATTAAAACATGAAAAATTAATCAAATCAAATGCTACTTTTACACTATAGAAGCTGAATATGGGCACTTTAAATAAAATAGCATCTGCTATTGGACTTCATAAATGCAACATGTTTTTTTATATCGTTCTCACCAAAATATTCTTTATCATTTTCTAATTTTGAGCTATCCAACCTTTTAAATCATTACTGTTCAACCTTTAAATGCTAAATAAAAACTGCAGTGAGGTTTTGGGTTTTCAGCTTTTGTGGGTTTGTGATTTGCTTTTTGATTTGAGATGCGATTTATGTTCTAGTTTTATATCTTGACATTTAAGTATAATATTAGAATTATATTGTTATTCTCGGCCATCGTGAAGTGGCTGGGGTGGACGGGGCACCGTTTTCCCAATTCAGGCCAGTTTGTCTTGTCTCTTGTTTGTGTCTCTCGTTGAGTGAATGAGTA
>JASGAU010403881.1:0-11887 GCA_030220045.1 Australoheros facetus | reverse complement strand
GTCACAGCTCCAGGGTGCCGGCGTTTTAAACGCTCAGCACTGCAGCGATGCTGCCGTGGAAGGAAAGCTCTGCTTTGCACAGTCTGCATTCAGCTTTACTTTTGTTTCTGTCAAATGCTCCCACACCCATTTTCTTTCATTTTCTCCACCCTCCTCTCTGTTCCACCATCTTTATGTTCATGTTATGTTGTTCTTCATTGGTATCGTAGTTATTTGCAGACAGTGGAGGCTATACTGCCCCCATATCTTCCTGTGGTGCATTACAGTTACAAAAGCAGGTACATGTGTTTTAGAATAGGACGGTCAACATTAAAATTACACATGGAGTAATTTCTGTAGTCGATGTCATTTATGTCGACGGATCGTTGCAGCCCTAGACCGGTTCTTAAATAGCACTTTTCTACTGTACTCTGAGCACTCTATACAGCACACCTCTTTCACCCATTCACACACACATATTCATTCAGATGACCTGAGTGTTTGGGGAAATTTTAGTCAGTTAATATTTTACTCATCACAGTTTCGTAATCCTAGTAATCTAGTTTTTAAAACTTATATGTAAGATTGTGGCTGCCACTAACTTTGTTTGGTTACAGGTAGGGTAAACCAGGATACAAAGACCCCATTAAGAATGATTTTGATTTTATATATATTTTTGAATGCCAAGTATCAATACATTGAATAATATATGTACACAAGAAGAGTGCTTGGAGTGCTAACAGCCTCTTGTTGTATGTGCTTATGCAGGAAACTAACTTTATTTTCAAATTCTGATCATTCTCTTTAAATTTAACTGCAAAATATTGTAACTGTTAAATTACATATAGTACTGTGCAACAGTACACATTATTTCTTTGTATTTTACTAGAAAGATGTGAAATATGTGCAGTGATTTACTGAAATATGAGCAAACATACATGGAAATTCAGCATATGAGACAAAAGTAGAGTTTGTAAAATTCTATTGAGCTTGAAAGTCAACATTTGGTATGACCACCTTTATTCTTCAACACAGCCTGAACTCTCAGGACTCTCAGGTAGTCTTCAGGAATAGTTCTCCAGGCTTCACAAAGGACATTCCAAAGCTCTTCTTTGGATGTTGGCTGCTTTTTGTTCCATTCTCCATTAAGATGATCCCACATTGTTTCAACAGTGTTGAGGTCTGGGCACTGGGTATTGTGTAGTTTTCAATCTTGATGCATTTGGGGTCATTGTCATGCTGAAAAATGAAGCCATCGTCAATCAGATGTTTCCCAGGAGGTACTGCACGGTGGATACAAATCTGATGGTATTTTTTCTGTGTTCATCAATTTTGACAAGATCACCAATGGCTGAAGTGCAGCCCCAAACCATGACAGAGCCTCCATCGTGTTTTACAGATGGCTGCAGGCATTCACTGCTACACCTCTTTCCTGACCTCCTTTGTATATATTAAGAATAATTTGAACCAAAAATTTCAAATTTGGATTCATCACTTAAAAAGACCTGTTGCTCCTGACTGAGTCCAGTTCTTTTAGAAGTTTTCCCTTCCTTAACTGCCTCAAAATATTCCAGAGAGGAAGATTTTTACCCTTGTTTACCTATTTGATGACATTACTTATATAAAGTTCTTTCATTTCAGTTGTGCAATTTGAGTTGACTGATCAACTAATCTGCGATCTTTTACTGTATCTATGTTCTGTATCTAGTAAAGGGCCTCCTGAGTACATTTATACAGGAGTCACATGTTTGAGTTATGTGAAAAATTCCAAAATTTCCCCTCAGGAGGCTGTTCGAGTCTTGATCCGCCACTCTGCCGATGTGAACGCGCGGGACAAGAACTGGCAGACGCCGCTGCATGTTGCTGCAGCAAATAATGCGCTGCGATGTGCTGAGATCATCATCCCACTGCTGAGCAGTGTCAACGTGTCAGATCGTGGCGGACGTACTGCCCTCCACCACGCTGCCCTCAACGGTCACACTGAGGTAATGCAGACCGGAGCTGTCGTTTTAATCACTAAAAGTAAATGATTAGCATGTTTGCTGCAGAGCAGGGCCGAACTCACAATAAACAGGCTGTGATGTAACCGCTCTTTGTACTGTTCTGGTTGAATAGCTTGGTTGAAGGAAACAGGTGGGCGAGTGCAGCTGTGTCACTGGGATTATTAAGTGGGCTGTGCATTTTGAAGCACTCCTCATCTTAGACAGAATCATTCACCAATGTGCCAGATCTAAAATTAACAACGAGAGGCGGCGGATTTGTGACGCTGAGCTGAATGGATGGCACCTTCATTTCTGCTCGATAGGCAATCCAGAGTGTTTATGCAGCAGCTGAGCCTAGAGATGAGATGTATTTAGAATGCTGTTATATAAAGACCCACCCACATACACATCCTGTTGTACACATACAGGCACTCCCTCTAATATTCCCCTCTAATGTCCCCTCCGTCTTTTTGTCAGATGGTAAACCTTCTCCTCACTAAAGGAGCCAACATCAACGCGTTCGATAAGAAGGATGGCCGAGCTCTGCACTGGGCAGCTTTCATGGGTACGAGACAACATTACAGTTTGTTAAGCACATATCACACAGTGACATGCAGTACCAATCCTTTACTTTAGATATGTATTATTCCTGTGTGACAAAGTCAAAGTTATTTGCATTTATAAAAGCTCTGAACAAAAACTAATATTTTTTACATTTCCTTGAATTTAGGTATGAAAACAGGTACATGTTCTGAGGCTGCCTATTTATACCGTTTGAATTAAACATAATAAGCCATAGCCCATATAAAGAAAAAAATTAAAAAATGCTGTGCTGTGGATTGTAGTTGGTAAGTTATTTTTCATGAGCACCATTAGTAATGAGAGTAACTAACATTCATTCCCAGTATATAACAATAGATTACACTCTTTCAGCACTATACCAGTATTTTCCAAAAATATCAGCCTGACTGTATATCAGTAAACTGAACTTTTCATAACTCTAAGAGGTACAAAGACATCAGTGGTTCATCAGATAAATGCTTCAGTGGACCCGTCTACCAATCAGCTGAGTGTTAGTGTTTTTGCTCTATTAACCCCCCTGTAGGTCACTTGGATGTGGTGTGCCTGCTGGTGAGCAAGGGTGCAGAGATCAGCTGTAAAGACAAACGAGGGTACACTCCACTTCACACAGCAGCCTCCAGTGGACAGATCGCTGTGGTCAAACACCTGCTCAACCTGTCTGTTGAGGTCAGAGCACACACATTAGATGTTAGATGTTAGATTCAGCTCATTGTCATTGTGCGCACAAGGCACACAACGAAATGATGGTTCCAGATCACTCATCCAGAGACGAGCATCTGCGGTCATGCAGCCAGAGACCGGCGCTACCGTACACACCCACCATCATGTTTCCATCCCGTCAGAGGACATAACACTGACTTGCTTTACACCGATGCTTTTACCTAATCTATTACAATCGATAACCATTAACTCCAGGGTGCAATTTGCCGAGAGGATGGGGTGATTTCCCACCTCCGGTCTACATGTTCAGGCTTCTGCTAAATTTTTTTTGTTCTCTAGTGTGGATACAAATATCACCACCCCTGATCTTTAGCGCTGCATCTTCAAGCAGTTCACACCGCAAACAGTAATAAAATCAAAACTATGCCCTGCATTTATGTATTGTTGGTTGGCAGTTAGTAATCCTAAAATTTGGTTTAGGCTTTTTTATGCTTGTAGGAAAAAAAAACCACATAAATCCAAACTCAACATAGTCTCAGTGTGGCAGCAGCACAGTGGTGCTTGTACTAATGTACACATTCACTCACCATCTTGCGCTTACAAAAAAACTGGCACATACTTTTCCTCAATCCTAATGATGTGTCTGTTTTCTCTGACAACAGATAGATGAGCCCAATGCATTTGGGAACACGGCACTCCACGTGGCCTGTTTTAATGGTCAGGACGCTGTTGTCAGCGAGCTGATCGATTATGGGGCCAATGTCAGCCAGGCCAACAACAAAGGCTTCACCCCACTGCACTTTGCTGCTGCCTCCACACATGGAGCGCTCTGTCTGGAGTTCCTGGTCAACAATGGGGCTGACGTCAATGTGCAGGTACACGTTCTGGTCATATCCACCTTTGCTGCTAGAGGACAGTGGTTATATGTGAGATTAGAGCCTAACTATTATTGGATTTCTGGGTTTATTGCCTGTTAGATACCCTAAGAGGCCTTTTAGTGTTAGGTAATCTGTGGTAAATGAGTGCTGTTGGACTTGAACCTGAAATTTGTGCATTGATAGCTTGAGCAGTTGGGTGCAGCATGCTAATTCCTAAAGGTAAAACAATAGAAAGAGTTTTGACCGATAATAGCTATTTGCTGATCTATCTGTAGTAGCACTCATGATGACTGGTACATTAAGTAAAGAAGCGATGGGACAAACACCTTCTATCATGTTATGAGTGCTGTGTTGCATAATTTGTCCACCAGGGGGCAACAGTGAACTTGCGGAGCACCCTTGTGTTTTGAATCGCACAGAACATTACAACTAAATACAATATTGACCAAATATCTGATTTTTAAATCACAGATATTGATATTGTTCTTAAAAATCCTATGTTGGTCAGGCGCTAATGTTTAGGCACACACACTGATACTGACAGCGGTATTTGGTGAGTTAAAATCCAAGATGTCAGCCAATACAGGGTTCTAGTCAGTAAAATTCTTCCCCTCTCAGTACCGAACGTACGACTGGGGTGGGGTCCCCTCTCGGTACCAACCAGACACCATACAGCTGCTTGCTAATGCTAATGGCGCATTGCTAGCTAACTGGTACAATAGTGGTCTGTTCTGGTAGCTAACTGCTGAAATTCTCAGCCGGGCACAATGCCAGGTGATCAACCACTGGCTAGAACCCTGCAATTTTTTTTTTCTTTCCATCCATTCTCTTTCCGCTTAGCCTGTTCAGGGGGGGCTGGAGCCTATCTCAGCTGACATAGGGTGAGAGGCAAGGTACACCCTGTACAGGTCGCCAGCCTGCCGCAGGGCTAACACAGAGAGAGATACAGACAACCATTCACACCTATGGGCAATTTAGAAACACCAATTAACCTAATCCCAGTAACTGCATGTTTTTGGACTGTGAGAGGAAACCCACGCAGACATGGGTAGAACATCCAGACTCCACACAGCGAGAGGTCCGGGCCAAGGTGGAATTGAACCTTCTAGATATCCTTCTAGCTGTGAGGCAGCAGTGCTAACCACCACGCCACCAACACCATTACAAACTAAAAGTTGTTATGTGGTTATTTATTTACTTGTTTACACTTGATTCTGCTTGGACCGGCTGGTGGCTGTGCTTGTGACGTTTCAAGCATGTGTTGCCATCAGGGAAGTTGCAGCATGCATGGTGGACAACATTTTGTGACACGAAAACATGGTTGGTGTTTCTGCCATCTTTTCTTTTCTTTTTTTTCTTTTTTTGGGGGGCGTTTTTGCCGTTTAATGGATAGCAGTACAATGAAGATTGACAGGATAGAGTGGGGAAAGAGAGAAGGGGAAAACATTCAGAACAGGGCCATGGGTTGGACTCATGCTGCTACTACTATATATACTAAAATCCTTGTAATATTAAAACTTAAAGCCCAAAGAACAGAAAAGATTAGGGTAAGCTAAAATCAGCCAAAAATGGAGACAAACGATATTAAAGTCAAACCCAAAAATGTATTTTTTATAATTTTCCCTACTTTCATCAGAGTCGGGATGGGAAGAGTCCTCTCCACATGACTGCGGTTCATGGGCGTTTCACTCGATCCCAGACCCTCATCCAGAATGGTGAGACCTCTTTATGCTTGTATTTGTCTCAGTGTCTCATAAAGCTGCCTTACAGTAACTCCACATTCTCTTTATTTATTCACATTTTGTTTCAGGCGGGGAGATAGACAGTGTGGACAAGGACGGCAACACTCCACTTCACATTGCTGCCCGCTATGGCCACGAGCTCCTCATAAACACGCTTATCACCAGTGGAGCTGACTGCACGAGGTGCGTTTTTTCACTTGAGAATTTTATTTATTACAGTGGCATGGTTTCTAATAAAAAGGATACCTGTTTCTTTCTCCAAAGGCGAGGAGTCCATGGCATGTTTCCTCTTCACCTGGCTGCCTTGAATGCACACTCTGACTGCTGCCGGAAGCTACTGTCATCAGGTAGCTAATCGTAAAATAGTACATGGCAGATTTAGTTAATGAAGACCTACTTAAATTAATTTCTGCCCTGTAGTATTACAGTTTCCAAGGTTCATATTAAAGATAGCCAAAGCTTCAAATAATGAAAACTGGTTGTTTATAGAAAAACATTTTAAACACAAGTGGAAAGCAAAGTGAAGGATTTCAGGCTGCTAATGGAATGATAATACATGCTAATGATATACAGCCTCTTTCTTATGCCTGATTGGCTTAGCCTAATCATGTGATCATATTGTGCTGTGTGATCGGCAATGCCTACTTGACCATTATTGACTGAAATGGAGAAAGAGGGGATTCCCCATATCTAGTAACTGACCTCGGTCACTGAACAGCCGGCAGAGGCTGATAGGAACATCACTTATAGGCTGCAGCCTTATTAATTATCCTGTTGTGTCAGCTTCTGATTGGCTAACATGTTGGTCAGGGATGACTCAGGGCCATAAATAGTACAGACTAAGACTCATCATTGAGCAATATTAAAGCCATACCTACTGCTTGGCAAAATTGCTCAAATGTAAACAACATGGCTGCCTTAAAGTTATAGTGATGTTATACATAATGTATTGATATCAGCAGATTATGTAGTAATATTCCATTACACACACGAGTTTAATATGATGTGAGTACCTTGTAAGTATGCATTACATCTGGTTTATTGTTAAACATGCACAGACGTTATGTGGTATACACCGTTGTAGAGGAATGCAGGAAATTTTTGTCTGTTCTAGGATGTGGTTACCAAACAGTATTTATAGAAATGTTAAAGATAATCACAAAATATAAATCTCTTACAGCATGCTTAAAATTGCTTTGATTTAATGAGTATTGTTAATATTGATGACTTATTTCTGCTGGAATATGTTTTATACTGTTACTAACCCAGGGGTTACTAAAGGTATTTGGATAAAAGTTTAGACCTTGGACTCCAAATTAGGGTAAAATAGTTTTGCAGGAGGTAATAAAATACTTTTTAACTGGAGACATTTTTAACAAACACACACCTAGCTAGATTAGCTTGCAACAGCTGATGCCATTTTCATCAACATTTTGAGTAAATCAAATGTAAACAGTTTTCAGACCCGTTTGTCCAGAACATGAAATTATTTGCCTTTTTTTGTTGTTGATCCAAGAACACTGAATCAGCATTTCTGCTAATGTGCCCTCAGTGTGCTGACTCAGGAGCTCTGTTGCCTTAATTTCATCTTGGAGCGTCACCTGAGGCAGCTTTTAGGCTGGTTGTTTTTCTGCACAGGCACATGTATTCAGCTCTCACTAAATTCGGGTCACAATACTCCTGAAAAGACAAGTCCTCACTTAGTCTAATTACTTATTTTCCCTCTGGAAAAGCAGTGTATCCTGGTGAATTCTCCTCTATCTACAGCTATCTTGTTTACATCAGAAAATTTCCTTGATAGAAGTAGGTAAAAAACAGCGTTCTTCGTGGCTCCAGATCCAGGTAATTTGATGGTATAACAAGGCCCTGGTGCTTGTATCTGGAGGCATGGAGCAGGATGGAACTGGGCTCCTCACGAGGTTCTGCTGAGTTGCTGAAGCGAAAAACAAAGATGTCATTTACATGTGTTTGTGTCTTATTCGGCTGCAGTACTGGGATTGGTCAGGAGTGCTGTATTTGCTGCACCCAGAGCTAAAGCTTGGATCTAAAAACCCTTCATACTGTAGTTCCAATTCTTGCAGTTGTGTACTTATTCAAAATGTCAATGAAAGCATGAGCTGGCAGGCTTTACATGTGTTTGAACAACAGGTGCTAATTTGATCCTGTACTCATTAAGAGTTCTAATATAGTGCTATCTTAAAGCCGTACCTACTATCAAAATAGTCATTTATAAGTTAAAGTCTCGCTTTCAAAATGTTCTTTAAAGGAGAATTTTTATTTATTTCAACTTTCTATTTTACCCATTAATTTGTCTGTTAAGACTCCACATGTCAGAACAGGAATGATGAACAATAATGAAAATTGTCATATTTAAGAAGTTAGAATGAGCAAATGTTTCAGGACAAAGGACAGTAATAAATACATAATTTTAGTATGAGTCACTCAGTTTTAGAGATAATGCCTTCTCTCTAATATCATGGTGCTCACAGCATCAAAAATGCATCAGAAAAATTCAGCAGCAGCGTCTCCTCCGAAATCATAACTAGGTTACTCGAGGAAAAAAAAAAAGTCGACGGTTGTGAGCAGTTTATATTGTCTACACCTGCCAACTTTACAGGATGACATTAGTGTTTCTGTCTCTGGCCTCACAACAAGGTTTGTGTATTTTTTTTTTTTTAAATGAATCGTGATCTTTGAAAAGCAGAAATGCTGTTGAGTTTAAGGGAGAGGCAGAATTTTTCTGTAGCAAATATCTCCAAAGATGGACATCCAAAGTCATCCATCCATCCTCTTCCGCTTATCCTGTTCAGGGTCGCGGGGGGCTGGAGCCTATCCCAGCTGACATAGGGCGAGAGGCAGGGTACACCCTGAACAGGTTGCCAGTCTGTCGCAGGGCCAACACAGAGAGAGACAGACAACCATCCAGACTCACATTCACACTTATGGGCAATTTAGAATCACCAATTAACCTAACCCCATTAACTGCATGTCTTTGGACTGTGGGAGGAAACCGGAGTACCTGGAGGAAACCCACGCAGACACGGGGAGAACATGCAAACTCCACACAGCGAGAGGCCTGGGCCAAGGTGGAATCGAACCCAGACCTCCTAGATGTCATTCTAGCTGTGAGGCAGCAGTGCTAACCACCACAATTACCAAAGTAATCTTGCTGGGTAATTAGAACTACAGGCGAAAGGCAAAATCCATAAATCCATCGTTTTGGTGAACTTTCCCTTTAAATAAATTGTACTTTTGAGCCTTTTGTGCCCAAATTCCATTCCTCTGCTAAATAGCCTCTCATATAAACATTACACAACCATGGTAATGGCTAAATTTGAAGGCTTCCAACTCGTGATGGCTCACTTTTTGATAACAAGCGGCTCTCTGTCTGTAACATGTTGCGTATATCTGTCTTTGTATTCTCCTCTGTATGCATGATCACTTTTAACCCCCGTTTCCCCCCACCTGTCGCACTAACCTCGGTCTCCCTCTCCACCTCCTTCTCTTCCTGTCTCTCTCTTTCTCTGTGATGGCTGCTGCCGCCGCTGTGTCTTGTCTGGCCTCCCTTCGTTTCCCTGCGCTGCTCCCATCAGGTCGGAGGTTTAGCATAATGTGTAACGACTCGGTCCTGTCTGCAGGCTTTCAGATAGACACTCCAGACACCCTGGGGAGGACCTGCCTGCATGCCGCTGCTGCCGGAGGGTGAGTCCCACCATTCATACAGGACACACCTTTATCCATTTAAATGTCTTTTACCTATAATTTTCCTGGTTTTGGACTTCATTTTCACATATGAGAACATGGCCAGTATAACAAAGTCAGAGGTGAAATTTGCAGGTGCTACCAGCATCAGAAAAGTCCCACAATTTTCCAGAAAGAAATACAGGGAAAATGTATCAGCATCAACTGCTTATAACAACTGTCAAGCAGAGTGGTGGAGGGGTGATGATTTGGGCTTGTTTTGCAGCCACAGGATCATTGAGTCAACCATCAACTCCTTTGTATATGAAAATATTCTAGAATGTGAGTCTGTCTGCCTGACAGCTAAAGCTCGGCCCAAACCGGGTCATGCAACAGGACGATAATCCTAAGTACAGCATCAAATGTACAACAGAATGGCCGAAAAAGAAACGAATCAAGGTGCTGCAGTGCCCGACCCGACTGAAATGCTGTGGCGGGGACTTAAGTCTCTTTTGACCTTCTGCTCCCAGATCTTGTCAGAAAAGTTTTGTGTCAAAGAAATGTCACCTAGACCCATGCAAATAAGTCTACATAGTTTTGGGTGCCAAAACCATGGGTACCAAACCTTTGGTTAAGGATCATAAACCTTTCAACCATAAAATCTCTTTTTTGGAGTAATAGTTGCCATCTCTGTATCTCTTTGTGCAGTAATGTGGAATGTGTCAAGTTGCTGCTGAGCAGTGGAGGAGACCACAACAGGAGAGATAACTGTGGCAGGTACTTCATGCTACTCTGTGGGGAACAGTTTTATGATCAGTCTTGAAATTAGTTAATTCTTTAGTCTTTACAGTACGTATGGAAATGTTTTTCAAGTTTAGTGCCTGAGACACTGCATTTGCCTTGTGTTACTTCCTAGGACCCCTCTTCACTATGCGGCTGCCAGCCGTCACTATCAGTGTCTGGAGACTCTTTTGGCATGTGGCATTGCCATAAATGCCACTGACAAGTGGGGGCGCTCTGCCCTGCACTATGCTGCTGCCTCAGACCTGGACAGAAGGTGAGCCAGCTTTCAGATCCTTTACCTAAAGCTGCATCACTGATTTCTGTCTTTCTTTCTTTGACCACTTGATGGGAAGTCAGTTATGAACACCACATTAATGCATTAATATGTTTTAAGCTGAACTTATGGAATAATGAATTTGTTTCAGACCAAAGTTATTTTCTTATATTTATACTGTGATTTATTTGGGGTTGACTTTGTGTTCACCAGTTGAGTGGAAGTGTAAAATTTACTGTGTTTTTGAGATCTGCCAATTCCTGAGGGATCCACGTGCCTCTTGAGTTGCTCCCCCCGTGTTTATTATTGTAGAGTCTTTACCTTACAATATAAAGAGCCTTGGGGTGACTGTTGTGGTTTGGTGCTATATAAATACAATTACATTGAATTGAAAATTGAATAGCTGGTCTGATGCCTGTGCTGAGCACATAGTGGCTTTTTAAGCTTTTCTGTTAGACTGCAGAATTCTCCTGCTGCTTTAAGAGCATGAGGGAGTTAACCAAAGATACTGCAGATGCCCTCCAGTTACATTCCTTTTAAGAAAGAGAAGGAGACTTTTATCAGGAGAGTATATTTAAGAAAAGGTACCAGTCTGTTCACTATAGATACTATGTTATAAATATTACAGTGATGGACTGAATACAGATGCATCAGTGTATAAGCAGCATTTCACTGTTGGGTTTGCTTAAAATGGAAAAATTAGTAACAGACCTCATTAAAGCTGTCGAGTAAACATTTACCTCCATCACTATTCGTTGTTTCAAAAATGAGCGGAGAAGCTAACAGGAGAGTCCTTCGTGTCCCGTTACTGACCACCTGAGCTGAAACCTCCTCCTCACACCTCCTCCCTTGTGCATCAAAAATCTGGATGACTGCCTTTGATTACTTCATAAAGAAACTCGCTGATCCATAACTACAGTTTCCATGATAACCAGAAGTTATCCTGTCACTGAGTCACGCATGCTTTACCCACCATTGTTACCTTGTTAGCAATGGTTGATAATGAGGCACGTGGTCAATTAGACTTTATTTTTATTAGTGTGTTAATGCTTTAATGCCTGTAGTATGTATGTATTATATTAATGCTTAATGTCGTCCTTTCTCTGCCCCCCTTTGGATTTTCACCCCGATTCTCTGTTTTCTCGTCCCTGCAGGCGTCGTGTTGCTCTGGAGCCAGACAGTGAAGGCGTTCAGGCAGAAAGGGAGAAGGAGGCAGCGCTGTGAGTCCAAATGGAAACACATGCTGCTGAATTTTGACCAAAGCTGTGCACAAATCTACAATACATACCAAAAACTGAAGAGTAGAACTATATACTGTACACACAC
>JASGAU010403879.1:0-11389 GCA_030220045.1 Australoheros facetus | reverse complement strand
ATTCTAACACAAGTGTTTTTTCTTTATTTTTCTTATGCGAGCAGTAAGATATTATTTTGCCCCGCATTACTGCCTTTCCTGCTTCCCAAAGAACACATTCCTGGCAGATCATTATGTTCTAAATATGTTGCCCACTCCTTTTTAAAATAATTAATGAAATCTTGTTCTTTAAGTAATGATGTATTAAATCTCCAGTTCCTGAATGGTGGTGTGACTCTTTTCTGTGTCAGAGACATATACACCGGTGCATGATCACTGATAGTGATCGGGTGAATCTGGGTGTCTGTGATATCCATCATCATGGAGCTCCTAACTAGAAAATAGTCTATGCGAGAATGAGACTTGTGTACTGGTGAGAAAAAAGTAAAATCCCTCAGAGTGGGGTGATGTGAACGCCAAGCATCGCAAAGACCAAAATCCTTCATGTACTGTTTAAGAATGTCTGCAGACTGCCAGTTCCTCTGACTCACTGCTGTACTGAGCCTGTCAATATCTGCATTAAGTACCAGGTTGAATTCTCCTCCTTATTATAAGTGTGGAGTCAGAGTGATCAGAGAGTGTAGTGAAGAAAGAGTGAAAGAAGGAGGGATCATCAACATTTGGCCCATATATACTAGCAATACATAAATCTATATTCTGGATGGATAAATTAAGTATTATAAATCTACCATCTGGGTCTACTGTAGTTTACCTTCCTGTTAATCAGTATGGCTACGCCTATTTGTTTGGAATTGTAGCTGGCTGAGTACACATGAGGGAACTGTGGAGAGGAGAGAGTGTGCGCAGATGTTTTGGACACGTGTGTCTCCTGTAGAAGAACAACATCTGCTTTTAAGTCTCAAAATGTAACTTGTACATTTTGAAGCAAAGCCAAGACAGAAATACAGTGCATGCATTCTGAGAAAAAAAAGGGAAGCGTACTGAGTGCCTAAAGCAGAAATGAGTCAGTCCATGAGCACATGAAAGATAGACTTTTTTCCCCCCCTTAATAGAATTATTCAAATGTTTGACACAAACTTTGGCATTGCTTTCAGAAGATAATCAACTCACTGTGCATAATGGCATCATTACAAATTGAAAATCTAGCCTCAAGTGGTGACTGATTAAGTTATAACAACTGCCCACAGTGAAACACGATGACTTGCAACATGTCTCTCCAAAGTTTTATGATTCATTGATGCATACTGGCAGATTTAATAGCCTCAGTGCTCTAAAATTACACAATTGGCAAGTCAGGTAATCCTCACATCCATGTGTCTCATCCAGAATTTGTCTCTACAAGTTTTGACATAAAAGACAACACAAGACATTCAAGACAACTGTTACTTTACTACTACTACTACAAAAAAAGACCTGCTATTCAACTTGAGCAGTAGGCTCATTCTCTGCAGTCTTAGGGTGGAGATGACTGACAGATAGAGGATCCACATTAGTAGAAAGCAAGGGTGAATGCCCTGGATGCTTGGTAGAGGTGTGCCTCTTTTCTTTTGTGAAACCAGAGCACGCACCTGCAGCAGGTAGTGCTTTATGAAAACGTTTTTCCACAGGTCATGCTGCAGGACAGTTGCATTTAATGAATGTAATGAAAAAAAAACAAACCCCAAACTCTATCTGAAATTTTTTTGCATGTGCAACAAGAAATTTCATTGCAAAGGTGCAAAACTGGATTTCTGCATCAAGGCTGGCTGGGGCCCTCTCCTGTTTGGAGTTTGCAGCAGCATAAAATACTGTTCATGTGCATTTACAAATGCAAATTTACAAGTCAGATGATTTTACAAACATGTTGTGTAAATTTGCAATAAAAAAATCTTGCTTATAGGTTTGGAACCACCTTTCTATATTATTCACACAAGTAAAACATTGCAACCCACTAAAATCTCAGCAGTAAACATAAAGAAGAGATCTCCGCATGCTTAATGCTTAAAAAAAGTGAAACTCTCTGTATTGAAACAACAGGGGAATTGTCAGCACACGATGCTTAGTAAAAGTGATCACACCTTCGCTGTTGCACGCCTCTCAACTATCCAAAGCATTTTTACGTTTGATTTCTGACATGTTAGTTTAACAAGACTGTCAACTGCTATTTTCCACTGATAGTGATTGAAAAGCTGTTTACTCCCTGCAGGGCATCTGTTGGAGGTTGGATAACTCTGAGACACCTGACACCTGGACCAACCTGTCAGCCGGAACCAGTTTGGTTCCAACCATGTGTTTAAGTTGCGATCTAATAGAACTAAGTTGCCCTCCCTGGAGAAGACGATCCATCAGGAATGGAGGATGTTCAGAAGATGTTTCCACAGTTAAACATTTATTACAGATGATAGCAGCACAGACTGGTTTTCTGTTTGATCTGTCCTAATAGTGACTGAAACAAACAACAACCAAATGTCAAATGTTCCTCACTTGTCTGCATGGAGATTAAATAGTACTTTTTTTGTATTTCTTTTATTATGGTTCTTCCTGGTTGTACTGTGTTTATAAACCTCTGCAAGAGCTTGTGTATATTTAGCAAAGTCTAAAAGTTTGCTGAAGGAAATCACTCCAAAAAAATGGTTTGTAGGCGTGACAAACGATGGCATTAATAAGCTGTCACTGAGACGCAGGTCAATCATATTCTCATCTTGGAACTTACCCTCACTGATTTATTGAAGGTAGCTCATGCATGCAGAACTGCTCTGCATGTTCATGGTCTGTTGCTGTTTGTGTTGTGTCTGTCATTGTGAAGGCGTTGGCCTTCACTGCTGCCTTAATCTCTGATGTTCTCTGATAGAAATACAGAAGTATTTCTTTTTGTGTTTATCTATGTCTCACACATAACTTTTATTCTAAAGAGTGGTTGAGTCACATTAAATTCTCCTGGTTTTGCATAAAAGAAACAAAACTATGTTCCTTTGTCACAAGGGATTGCCACAGCAGGTAGCTCCATGTGTTTGGGCTTTATCAAACACTTGGTGGATGCCCTTCCTGACACAAACCCGAAAGGAATTTTTTGGTGTTGCGTGAACCCTTGAATTTAAAAACACTCCACCCAAATTTAGTTGGGTATCAATAACTGATACTAAGGTATAATTTATAATACAACCAGCCATTATCTCCTTCTTCTTCTTCTTCTTCTTCTTCTTCTTCTTCTTCTTCTCAAAGACCTGAGACCACGCATCTCAATGACAGCCGTGTGCCCAAGCCAAGAGAAGGAGGAGAGCAGCCCCAGCAGGGGGCCCCACGGCCAAAGGGCAAGAGGCCCACAGAACCAGTGACGATGGCCCCTACCAAGGGCCGGCCATCCCCACACAAGCCAAGGAAGGGCCCCAGGACCCCAGGTGCCCGAGAGGTGCCCGACACCGAGCAGAGCCCCCCCACGCAGCAGTAACCAGTGGGGAACAAATGAAAGGTTTTGGTTTTGCTGGATTTGATGACGTAGAATCCCTCCTCAGGGCTCTCAGTCTCAGTGAGGAGGTAAGAGGAACTGAACATGAAAATAGCTGAACAGTCTGAGCCTTTCTTTAATCCTCAGTGAAGATCAGTAAACAATAATTGTCAAAATCTACTTTTTGTTTCTTACCAACAGAACCTGGGAAACCACTGGATTGGCGTCGATACTGCAGACCAGTCAAATGATAAAGGTACACTCTGCCTCCAGTTATGCATCATTCCATCATCCTCATTTAAGTGTTGGATAATTTAACACATCATCTCCTCTGCTTCTTCACACCTCAGAAAGAGACAGTGGATCCATGGGTGGCAGAGACCGAGATGGATGAATGCCTGACATGGGTCCTGACAAGACAGACAGTGAATGGGAAGCTTGTCCAGTTCAGGGTGATGGAAGTCATGGTGGGGTACACCCCGGAAAGGTCACCAGTCTGTCATGGGGTTAGAGAGACAGACAACCATTCACACTCACAGTCACATCTGTGGCCAATTTAGAATCACCAATTAATCTTACCCCATGCATGTCTTTGGACAGTGAGAGGTAGCCCGAGTACCCAGAGTACCCACACAGACACATGCAAATTCCACACCAGATATTTGAACCCAGGATTTTCTTGCTGTGAGGCAGTGTTAACCATTGCACCACTGTGCTGCCCATTAATAATAGATGAGAAACTATTTTCAAAATAATTTCTTAAATTCATTCTCCCTCTACTGAGCACAAAATACTGGTTTGAAAATCGATGTTTTGGGTCCAATTATAATTCCATGAAATTATGTTCCTGTAGATGGGGTAACCCCATGACCATTCATCTTGTTCAATGTTGATCTCAGATCCAAATCTAAACTCATATTTAAAAAAAACCCATTAAAATATCTTATCTACCCATTGATATACTCAAATTTCATTGCCTCTACCTCAAACAACTGTGCTTTTTTTGTTTGACCAGATTTATTGAACAATATTTCAGCATGGATTATTTTTTACATTTATTTGCGATTATGTGAACTACGGCCATGGGTTTAGCATTAGTGTAAGCCGAGTGCAGATAACTGGCAAACTTGAGGCATCCTGTTGCCAGTGTCTTTTATGAGCATAAGTTAATAATTAACTACTATCAAAACTGCTGTTCATGGGGTGTGGGGCTGAAAGGGCGGGGCGGTTTGATGATATGGTCTCACTTCTCTTTCACTTGTTCAAATAGGCAGCTCTGCGGGTCTATCCCAAGCAGTCTGTTAAATTCTAAAAATTTCTTATTCCACCTCCTCTTGTACTGTAACATTTACACTATGTACTATCTTATTCTTATTTTTGACTGTGAACACACACACACACACACACATACACACACACACACACACACACACACACACACACACACACACACACACACACACGGATACCACAAACCACAAAACAGACATTATAGAGGCGGCGCGTATGCAATGATGAGAAAGCGGTTGCTAGGCAGTGCAGTAAGAATAACAGCAGACGGAAACACATCACACGGTATGACTTATGGTGAAAGAATGTTGTTTGTTTGATGACAGGAAACACTTTCATGAGTTAGTTTTACTATATATGGCTATTAAAAGATTTTCCCCTTCATTTCACCTGCTTTACCTGCAACACGCTCAATGTCGTACGACACACTATGAAACTTAAATAGTTAATGCTTGCAAATAAAGTCATTATTAGCCCCACGTACTCAACCACAAATAATGATATCATGGCTGTAATTCTCTATTAATAGGGAAACCCAGCTGCTCTATTGAGCATGGTTCACTCTCTTTGAGAGTAAGTTTTCATCCTTTGTCTGTGTTGACAGTGGATTGACTTGTGCAGCCTACAGAATCAGTTAACCTGACTGATTCTGTAGGTTTAAGTGTGTGCAAAGAGCCTTAAGCAGTAAATTCTGGTGATCTGTATTCAAAGTAATGACTGATGAGTAGGTGGAGGTCAGTGCATGCCTTGTACAACATGCTGAATTGAGTCACTGTGAGGACACTAACAGTGCAGAACCACCTCCGGCCAGGTGGGTGGTGTCCTAGGAATTTGCTGAAGGCAAAATAGACAAACGTGTTTCTACAAGTCTTCTGTTACTGCCCAGAACTTCAGTCCAGTGTGAGAAGTTACATTTGAACACTATATATATTAAAGGACCAGTGTGCAGGAAGTAAAGCAGGGAACCAATTAGCAGTAATGACATTTAGTACTCATTATTATGACTTCATTAGTGTAGAATCACCTGTAACATTTAATGTTTATGGTCTCATTTCCTGAGAATGAGCCTTTCATATCTATCTTTAATAGTTTTCACAGTGGACTGATGGGACCATTTTTAGAAATATATACATATATATATATATATATCTTGAAAAATTGATATATAAAGCTAAAATTTTACAGCAATGATTATATGTGTCCAGACTTTGGACCATAACATTTTTTAAGCAAACTGGAGCTGGCTGAATGGAAAATATAAAAATTTGATGATTTGAGATGGAATGACCCCTTTGCAAAACAAAATAGTGCAACAAGCACGCAGCAGCTACTTTCATTGCTGTATGTAATGCAAAGGTTCAGTCAAGTTCAACCTTTTCTTTTTCCTGGACAGTCAACCAGAGCTCTCTGCACCACCACTGTTACTGGCTGCACTCAGAAGACCGGGAGAGTTGTTGATCCACACTCAGTCTAAACAAGCTGACGAGAGAGGCCATCCAGGTGTGCAGGTCTGTGAGGCTGTAGTTCCATGAAGCAGTGCTGTGAGATAATACGGGCATGCTAACATTTGCACTGTGAAAATGCAAACATGCTGAGGGTTAACAGGCTACAGATATATTTGTTGAACCTCTTAGCATATTAATATTTGCAAAATAGCAGTAAATACTTCAGCTGAGCCTGATGGGAATGTCAACAGTTTTGCAGATATTACAAAAAAAAAAAAAAGTAGGCCTAGCCGGGAAACTGAAAGCTTGAAAAAAATACAGGGGATCACAAGGTTTTGTAGCAGTCTTACTTTGAAAACATGAATGTCCCCCGCCTCACACACACACACACGCATGCACGCACGCACGCACGCACGCACACATGCAGAGTTTATATTTGTTCACCCTTCATCAGCCGAGGATCAATGCGGCACAACTGTTTAAACAACATCAAGAAAATAGAACATAAATAGAAAAACTTACAACACAGGTACAGTATATGACATCATGCAAAAACAGGTATTTTCAAATGCCCACAAGCAAATGATCTGGTTGCTAGGCTTTCATTTGGCTAGACAACTTTCATGATCTTCCCCTTCTAACAAAGGATGAGTCATCAAGTTAGACTGTCATTTGTGCCAGAGTTCCCATGCCTGCATACAACAGAAGTAAGGCAGTTTGTGCGTGCGTGTGCGTGCGTGTGTGTAGACTCTTAGCTAAAGTGGTAAAGTCCAGAACTGTAAAGTAATATCTCAGCATGCCAGCAAACTATCAAATTTGTGACTGTGAGAATTTAGTGAACAGCAGCAGCTTAGCGTGTCAGCGTCTGAGAGAGTTTCATCAAATACTCTTTGTTGTGTTAACTTTTACACATTCATCACAGGTTAACCACATTCTCCCAGCTTTGCGTCAACAAGATACTTCCATGCATGACTTGCGGTCGCTGTATTTTAAGGGTGTGTACCAGAGACAATCTCTTGTCTCTGGTGTGTACCTTTTTGCAGGTGGTGAAATTCTGAGGCCTAGATTAAAATCCAGCATGACATTCTCCTGCCTCATGAACACACCCACAAACTTAAACCAAAGGAAGCACAAAGGGGTTCATTCATGTGTCCAGAGGTTTTGACTTTTCTCTTGTCTGTCCACCATTCCTCATGTTTAGTCAATAGTTTACATTTGATTGGATGCATTTACTTAAAATCTTCCTGAACTTTGTTGAGGCCACTTTACACAGAAAGCTTTGGCAGTCTTACAGTGAGAATACAAATGAGCACTGCACAGGATGGAAAATGTGTGCAATTCGACGCCGTGGAAACAGGTATGCAATTGTACTGCTGTACAAAAAAGTTAAACCCACAAATGAGGAAACTTTCAGATCTAATGGCAAGTGTGTGTATCTGTTGGTATGTGTGTGTGTGTGTGTGAGAGATGTGCATCCTTTAATAATTTAGTTGCAGATGGAAGACTGAATATTACAAACTGCCCATGAGCACATAGAAGTATTTTACCACATTTGAAAAATTAATATCAACATTTGTACTTACTATATAACGTTTGCATTAATATCACATTTAATCACATAATAATGTAATTTCAAGGGTCCTAAAGTAACTGGGTTACTAAATATTGTTTTCTCTTCCTGGTTTGTTTGTGCACAACAACTCTTTCATGGTGACGCCCACCCAGCATGGGTGGGGATTTTGTTTGACTCCAGGTTTATCTGCCAAGTTTCTCTCGAGCCCCCAAACTTCAGGCTCTAATATTATGCAATTCTACATTGATTTAAGTCTTATTACATCAAAACTTGATGCTGCTTTGCTGGTGTTTCTGTACCCAGTGGTTTAAAAGCACGTGTCTACAAGTAGAATATGCAGGCATGCAGGTGTGTTGAGGATAATGTAAAGGTTGACAGTTGGGTTGAGAATGTAAATAAAAGTTGCAAGCGCATGCACCATTAAAATTCAGTGTTTTGGGGTGAATGGATTACAATTAAAAAAACAACATTGGAAGACTTTGGTATCACTTCTCTGAAAGCAGAAACCTCACAATTGTTCTATAATTTGTCTGAGCATTTCTCAACTGTTCACATTGTCACACACTCAAGAAAGATTACATTAAACGCAAAGATTAAATCACCAGACTTTCACAACCTGCTTATTTTGACAGGAATGTGCTCCACCCAAAGAGAAGACATATTAGATATAGAGAGGACTAGGTCGCAGTTCACTGATGCAGTGATCTGCCCGATAATCACGGTTAGACCATTAGAGGTAAAAGCAGAAGTAGTGATCTTTTGTTTTTATTTTTTCTAATTATTAATAGCAACATAAGATTAAGAACCAATGGCTACTTAAGCTTACTGCATAACCAACTAATCAGAATGCTTTTTGTTAAGTACATTAACTAAACTAGTGAGTTCAAACAAACAAGACACAAACGTACCTCAAAAGATGGAAGGCATAGCTGCTCAACAGGTTTCCTGCAACTAGAGGCAAGGCTAGAGGCTAAGCTTCAAAACAACAATGGAAAGTTTAGAGCACACTGATAAGAAAAAAAATTCAGGTACTGTTTCGGCTCTTCAGAAGTGGAGTTGCTTGTTTTTCCTTCACTTTTACTACCACCATTTTCTTTGAAAACTGGATCTGACTAAGAAGCTGAGAATTTTGCATGTGTAGCAAATTTACAATAAAAATGCAGTCACATCCTGAAGCACATCCTGTTATTTTAAATCTATTTGACTCAAATAGGGACCATAATGTACAAAATGAGCATCTTGTTGTATCCAGTAGGGCTACAAAGCAGGGACTTAGACCATAAACTCATCAGGAAAGTGTTTACTGAGGCCATAGATCAAGTGAATGAATGGCCTGTTTCTCATAGACTTAAATTCTGAATAACTGGACTTCTTTTTGGAACCAGAGGAGTCACACTCTCTTGGTCATTAGAAGGAATGCAGGTTTAAGGCAATGACTTCACTTTTTAGACCTGGAACATACGTCCATCTTTCATGTAGAATGCATGCTCTCACTTTATGGTTCCAACACACTGGCCAGAGCTGATCAAGCCCTTTCATGGAGCTTAACTGTCGAAACTTGATCAAAGACTGACTTAAAACAAAATTAATAATGCAACCTTCCCCACCCACCCTACCCCCCCACACAAGGTGATGTAACTTGCAGTACTAGTTATTCACACTGCATGGCTATTTATTAAGAAAGTCAGCATGAAGAGATAGCCTACCAAACCACACCTTCACAATGTAAAAGTGCCCACACCCAGGTTACATACACTGGAAAGGTACAAAAAGGAATCCTACAAAGTAGGTTACACTATGTGCTGTAGGTTGTTTTTTGTTGTTGTTGTTGTTTGGTTGTTTTTTATTTTTTTATTTGAGATATAAAATTATATCACATCATAATGATACTTTCTAAATCTTTTGGGACCTTTATTCAACTTTAACAGTCGATCACATGGTCAGACTGTAATGGCACAGTCACAGAATTCTCATGAGATGAAATTACTGAGCTATGTTCTGATACAGTTTGTCTCTTCACAAGTATGCAAGGCAAGTACAAGGAAGTTATTCAGCATGGGTGGGGACAGGGTTTTAGAGCAAATATTGCGGCAGCTGGAAGCGTCTACAGAGGTGGTAACACTTCTTTATAGTCTGGCTTTTTGTGAGAGGTTCAGGATCGGCCATTCAATATATAATCATGAGGCTTTCTTCACTCCATAACAGCTTTCTGTCATCTGATGCACTGATATATTTTGTATTTCTGTGCTTTTAGAGATTATGTGACACCCTACCCACTGTTTTTTATTTCTTGGGGGGTGGGGGTGGGGGGTTAAGATAAAATCATGATGAGATCAATATTTTTGGGACTGTTTTTTTTTATATGCTAGACAGCTGTTTTAATGAATGTAAATACCCAAAACAAATAACACTGGCATTTAATTATTATCTAGGCTCCTTATAAACCTTTACCAATATTGCCCCGTCTTAGACAGGGAGCTTGACGTAATCTGAGTTTCTTCAGATTACTCAGACTTGACCAGGCTTGAGTGTTAAATTGTGACATGGTCACGGCTGATGACAATTCAAACAAGCACGGACAAAGCTCAGACCAACTGTGATCTGTGTCGATCCTTTCGTCTTGTTTCAGAAAGATTTTATTTTATCTTTACTTTGCCACTGAAACCTCACCACTCCCAATTCCTGATCATCAAATATCTCAATGAAACAATAGTTTGGACCAGGTAGCAGTGCCCCACCCTGTTTGGTGATTACTACTGTGTGGCTTGATTTACTGACACACAAGTTTGCACGCTGAGTATTGTTGTAAAAATATTGTACAGCACTAGAGAAAGTACTCAAACAGATACTGATATGTTTATGCAGGTAATCCTGTTTTTAAATGGCTGTAATGCAACTGGTCAAACTTGGTAAGACACAAGAGTACAGCATACATTTTCTTTGAATAACAGTTGGACAGCAGCTACTTGAGATACGGAGAAAATTCCACACCATGGTAGAAATTAAAGGCATGTGCATGTGAAAAGTTGGGGAAGAATGAAAAGGAATGCAGACCTCTCCCACAAAGGTGCAGAGGCGAGAAACAAGCGTGTGAGTGTTTGAGTATGGGAGAAGTGGGTGTGGTAGAGTAAGCACAAAAACAACCACTCAGTCTTGAATGCACATCACTGATTCATGTAGCAGGCTATTTTCACTAGAACAAGGGAGGACAAACTATAATCTTGAAGCATTATTTTTGTGTGACAGCGTTCTGGCATCATAAAAGTTTTATTCTGCCTGGAGCATTTGACTGAATAGCCTTTAATAAGACTTTATTGTTAAAGTTTAGTCCTTTGTTTGCAGTAATCCATGCTTGGATATCTTACGCTTGCTTAAATGCTAGACACACACTAAAAGTCAAGATTCAGTATCCAAAATGCAAAGCAGTGCAAAAGTGAACGATTCCAATGCAAATGTGCATTTAACTACATGCACAATATGATACATGCATGTTTAATTGTGACTGCAGGAAAACACTGTTTGAAGTCAGTGCAGTTTCATGTAGGAATAATCGTTGATGTTTTTAGTGTTTTTGTTGTGTTGTTGGAATTGTTTCCAGGACTGAATATAACCAGAGTGTGGACATTTATTTTGCCAGCTTTACTTTATTGTGCAGACTGTTCCACGTTTTAGCAAGGCTAAAACATGGAACTTGGAGTATTCAATTCAATTCAATTC
>JASGAU010403866.1:0-13045 GCA_030220045.1 Australoheros facetus | reverse complement strand
AAGCATTTACATTTTACACCCTTTATATTTTAGTCCACTAAATCGACTGTAGATTTAGTCGACTATATTCTTAGGATAATTTCGTCGACTAAAACTAGACGAAAACTAGAACTATTCAGATGACTAAATTATGACTAAAACTAAATTACATTTTCGTCAAAAGAGTGACTAAAACTAAATCAAAATTTGCTGTCAAAATTAACACTGGTGTATACACAAATTGTTATGCTAATACATTAGTGATTAGTTATGAGATGAAAGAAACTTTTTTGTGCATTTTTATTTTTGTATTTGACCATGTATCTATACATATATTTGACACTGCGTAGATTAGAGAAAATCCCAAATAAATTCAAACTTATGCATGTCATTAAAGATGTATGCTGTGCAATCACTCCACCCTGTAAAAAAGACTGGCTCAAAAAAAAAAGAACATAATTAAAAGCCTAAAATTACCATGACATTCATGATTCATGAGGAGTGTATGTAAACTTCTGACCACAACTGTACTTGCCTTTGATTGCCGTTTGTACTGCAGCGGAGGTGGCTGCATTGCTTGTAGAGGGACCATCATAGTCGTGAAGCCCAATGGCGTAGAAAGAAGACACTTGTGTGGTTCCTGAAGGACAAGGTGCCGGCCTGGGCAGACTGAGTGGCAGTGCATGGATGGGTGTCGTATAGCTTTTTGGAGTGTCTGTTACAGTAGGTGAATCTGAAAAATAAAAATTAATCTGTATAGTCGGAAAATGACAGCGCTATAGCAGCAAAAACATTAAACACTACCTATTACAAAATAGCTTAAATCAAGTTGAACAGCTCAATAAAATAAAATAAGTAAGTAAAAATCTACAGAAAGAATATAAGATTGTGGTTAGCATTTGCTGTATTTCGCATCTGTATCCATTTTACTTGCTTGCGCATCAGGAACCATGAGCTCCAGTACCACAGAGGACAACCACTCTGTGCTCTGTGCCCGGGTAGGTCTGTCACCCATGATAGCGTTCATAGCCTCATACCACCTGAAAGTCTTTCTGACAGCTCTGTTCCTCTCACCGTGTCTCCTCATGTTTCTGTATTCCTGTTTAAGCTTCTTTATCTTCACTCTGCACGGTTGTAGCTTATTCCCAGGCTGCTGAGCCTGCCTGACATCTCCCTATAAATGTTCTCATTCCAGAAGGATTCCTCCAAGTCACACTGGACCACACACACTGATAAGTGCTCAGGTCTCTTCAGTGCACCAGCAGCTCCATGTTCTCTTCTTCCTTGTGGTTCAGAAATCCAGAGCAACTAAAAGCAGCTGGAATGTTTTCACTTTTTTTTTTAAAAATTTGGCACTCCTTCCTCCTGTCACCTAAATGGTGGCACCTTATTGCCTAGAAATGGCTCGGCCGAGGGCCGAGACTGTGGTTGATTACGGTTTGGCTTGCATATACCACATTTTCACTGACGAGGTGCCGGTTCCAAGGAACCAGCGAACCCTTTAAGAATGGGCCTGCATTTCCACTGTGCTTTGCAAACTGATCCTTTACATATGTGGGTGGGTCCTAGTCGAGAAAAGGAAGCTGAAGGGCACCTTTTCTCTGTAAGGACACCTTGCAGAGAAAAGCAGTATGTTTGTGCTTGGATTCTCACAGCATCCACTTTCCTTCAATGGTTATTTTTGAGGTGGTGAACGATGATCTCCTTGGAACAAAGCACATTCCGTGTGAATTTCGTAGGGTCCTACGTAGGGTCCAACACACCTGAATCAAATATAGAAGTCATTAGCAGGACTCTGGAGAACTTGACTGCATACTGAGGAGGTAATTCAACCATTTGATTCAGGTGTGTTTTATCAGGGACACATCTAAAATCTGCAGGACACTGGGCCATGAGGCCTGGATTTGAGAATCACTGCATTACAGCCAGCATGTGCCCCATGAGACCCAGCAGCGCGTTTGTGGAGTCGTCCATTTTGAGGACAGCAATATTTAGTTCTCTGCTGTGGTCAAGGAAGTGTTCATCTGCCCTTTCTGTGTAGTTGGTCAAAGTTGTTCTATGTACTTTTAGCCTGAATGTACTCATTTCCAATAAGCTACTAGCATGCTGTTTTTAGCAATCGCACTGTGCTACTGCTATTAGCGACCAATGCTAAAACGTGCTATCTGCAAAAACGAAAAAACACCCCTTTATCAGTAATGGTGTACCCTGACCGCTAGGGGCCGCAAGCTGAGCATCACAAATGATATGTAGACTTACCTAAATCCGAGGTGTTTATTGCAGCCTTACTCATTTGCTGGAGCACAGAGGTTGTGGAGTTTAAAGCCCTGGTCAGCTGATTTGCTAGTCTATGTCCTAACACAGACTCCAGCACATGAAAATGCACAGCATTTTTACTTCTGCTGTGTCCAGCTCTGCTTTGTAGGAGTTCTTTTTTGTGGTCTCTGTAGTCCTTCCTAAGCTTCTTCAATTTGTTTATGATTTGATCGGGTGTCCGGCTGAACCCTGCTCTAAGAAGCTCTGTTTGAATCTTGACGTACACCCTGGCTTTTCTATGGGAGCTTTCCAATTTGTCCTGTATCTCCTGTGAGGACCAAATTGCAAGCAATGCGCTTGTTTCTTCTTCCGACCACTGACAATTCATCTTGATGCTCACAAGTTGTGGGGGGAAAAAATAGCTGTGGACAAACTTAGCTGGAAATGGCAGAGTCACGCCCTTCTGCTGCTTGCGTCACGCGTTCCTGGGTTCCAGACCAGAAGTAGCGGTTCAGGGGCGTGCCTTCCCGTGCCAGTGGAAATGCACTGGTACGTAACAGATTGGTGTAGGAAAACTTCCCGTATTATGTACTGAACTGGGAACACCGCGACAGAGCGTTTCCATTAAGTTAAAAAAAAAAAAGAAAAAAAGGAGCAAGGTACGCTTTTTATGGCTCCATTTTTACGCTTTGGTAGGATGTGGTACACTTAATATGACGGTCCGTTTAGTAATGGCTCCAGGAANAAAAAAAAAGACGACCCGTTGCATTTTTCCACCGCGCTAATGGTTACAAGAAAATGAGTTAGCTCTTACTTGAACGCAGTTTTTGTTAGTGAATCAGCTGCCGTCACATCGTCACCAATCACAGTGTCATTTCTTTATATTTTACCAGAAAATGGAAAATAGGTGCAGCCATTTCATGTACATATATTACAGGAAATGCAGTGTATAAGGCAAAAACAGAGTTTGCACTACTCTTATTTTTCAGAGTCTGAACTCTAAATTGGCTACCAACAGACAATGACGGGACTTGAAAAATATTGTCTGTTCAAAGTGAGTTTTCCATTAACGAGACAACGTGAAAGATGTGTGAAATCACAAGACACTCACCACCCCCCATGGCTTCCAGCAGTGCAGTGGCCTTGTCGAGCCCGCTCTCCCCACCGTTGCTGGCCAGTCGTTTCCCATAAATGGCGTCCATTTGGTTAAACCACTTCCAGTTCTTTCGGTACGATCCACTCCGGCCATTGTGGTCCTTGGTGGCCCGGTAATCGCTTTTCATTTTTTTTAGCTTTTGTCTGCACTGCTGTGTTGTGCGATGGTATCCGTGAGCAGCCATTAGCTCGGATACCTCACGGTACACTTTCTCATTTCTCGTCGCTCCGTCTAGCTCACTCTGGATTCGATCATCTGCCACCAAGCACAAAAATGTCTGCACCTCCAAATTTGACCACGGTACTGGTTTGCGTGCCTCCATTCTGTTGCTGTCGGGTTTTAAAAATGGCGCGGTTGATTCTGGTAAAGGAGTCGCTCTCATGACTCAGCCAGTGACGACACTGCCTGGCCAATCAGTGGCATGCTGTTCTTCGATGTCACATTTTCGGATCGCTTCGAACCCCAGCTGAGGGGGTACAAGGCGGCTTTCTTTTAGTCTTCAGGAATAGTTCTCTGGGCTTCTTGAAGGACATTCAAAGGTCCTTTGAGTGTTGGCTGGGTCAATATATTGAGGTCTGGCCTCTGGGGAGGCCAATCCATGACTGTTAAGTGCCCCATTGTATGTTTTTCTATAGTTATGCTTTCATTGCATTGGCAGTGTGTTTGAAATTATTGTCATGCTGAAAAATGAAGCTGTTGCCCATCAGATGATATTGCATGGTGGATCGAAATCTGATGATACAGCAGCCAATGTCTGAAGGATCTTCAGAAAGCCTGGAGAACTATTGTTCTGGCTCATTGGAAGCAATGAGTGTGACTCAAGGCTTTTGCACTGTACTTTTAAATGTAGTCCTTATAGTTTGTTCTTTAATGATTACTGGGACATTAAATGTTTGTATGAAATAATCAGTTTTATCTGATAAACCTTTCACTTGACTCCAAAAACTGACTCCTCATAAAAGTTATCAAAACAAAAGGAAAAATGAAACAACCCTCACTGTAACCATAAAAAAGTATTAAATACAAAACTATAATAAATCTCCTGCCTACACATTTAGTTACAATAACGGGGCCATATTTCTTTACTATGGATGTTTTTATTCTTGGGTTTTAAAGCATATTTTTTTCAATACTAAAGCAATCTAAATTCAAAATTTGTGAGGTGCTGCCATCAACTCTTAAACATGGTCTAAACAAATGCCCCCCTCTAAGCCCCATTTCAAGTTTTTATGATTGACTGTTGCAGTGGATGCAAATTTAAAATGATAAATGAAAGCAGTGAGAAAAGAGGTCTTTGTCACACAAGTATTTATTTTACTGAAAAACATCACAAAAAAAATACTGAGTAGGCATATTCCTTTAAGGGTTATATAAACAGAGACTGTATTCACAGAACAACCTCATCACATGTTTGCATAATGTTAAATGGTTGTACTCAAATGAAGGTTGTTTGTTTCTTGGTGTTACGTGACCACCAAAAAAACACTAGCAGTTTTAAGTCACAAATACACAAATCATATCACTAAATAAAAACTAGTTGAAAGGCTTACCATTCATGTTAAAAAAAAAAAAAAAAAAAATGCGGTGAATGTAGTTTGAATCGCTACAATTTCCACAAGGACAAGTTAAAATGTTTCCTGGCAACACTACAGCATTATTACACAGCAGTTTATCTACAGTCACATGCGCTGAAATACTTGTATTGTTTACATGATAATCATCTTTTAAATGTTTGCTATATTTAGATAGCCTCTCAAAAAGCATGATGCTTGGAAAATATTTTTTTCTCCACAACTATCAATGACAGTCACTTTCCTTGTACATAAAATGATTACCAACATTTAACTTCAAAATCAGAAATGCTCTTGATACCTTATTTTCCTGACAATGTGACATTCTGACTAACTTCCCCACCTAAAGTCAATTTGCCTTATTTTAAAAATATAAACAGTGGACTCTTTATGAAGATGCTGCAACTGATCAGGCACTGTTTAGAGCCCGCTGGCACTCAGTACAACTCAAATTATAATTCTGGTCTTAAGATTCAGTAATGCCCAACATCACTTAAATGTATCAGTGATCAGCCTTCACCTTAAAAACCGTTTTTTTGATTAATAATCATCGCTGACTTCTTCCTCTTCATCAAACTTCCTCTTGAGGGACAGCTTCTTTTGCTTACCCCTGTGCCTCCGTTTACCAGAGAAATCAGGGTTGGCTTCCCTCGTATGCAGCTGCTCATGCTTCTTCAGAAGGCCAGGGACAGAGAAGCCCTTCCCGCATGTGTCACACGTCCAAGGTTTCTTGCACGTATGGGTCCTTTTGTGGACGTTCAGGTGGGACGCCAGCTTGTAGGTCTTCCCGCACACATCGCAGCTAAAGGGACGCTCGTTGGTGTGCAACCTGATGTGGACCTTCAGATTTCCAACCTGAGTGAAGGTCTTTTCACATATAGTGCACCGGTAGGGTCTCTCTCTGGTGTGGATCCTCAAATGAACCCTCAGGCAGTACTTACTGGAGAACTTCTTTTGGCAGACAGGACATGGGATCTTTGCTTTGGGCACATGGTCTTGCTGGTGCCTCTTCAGGTCAGACAAGTAGACAAAGGTCTTCCCACACTGGGAGCAGAGATACTGGCGGTCACCAATGTGGTAGCCCATGTGTCTCTTCAGCAGGCTGGGAACAAGGAATCTCTTCCCACAGCGCTCACACATGTGAGGGCGATCTCTGGTGTGCCAGCGCTCATGGTTCGACAGCTTGAAAGCCGTAGGGAAGATTTTGTTGCAGTGCTTGCAGGGGAACGTCATCTGGCTTGTGTGGCACTCCATGTGTCTTTTGAAATAGGTGGACTGCGTGAAGCCCTTGTTGCAGATGTTACAATAAAAGGGTTTTTGCCCGCTGTGGGCGAGAATGTGCTTCGTCAGGCTCTGCAGTTTAGTGAAACACTTGCCGCACTGGCCACAAGCATAAGGACGAGCTGCACTGTGGGTCTTGAGGTGGTTGTTGAGAAATGCCTGCGTACGGAAACTTTTGTTGCATGCCGTGCAGAGGAAAGGCTTCTCTCCTGTATGAATTCGTTCGTGGTCCATCAGCTTGGATTGATAGGGGAAGCTCTTATCACACACACTGCAAGTAAACCTGTCACCTAGAGGCCTAAATTGCTTTTTTCTTCTTATGCTCGGCCTCGTGTCATCTCCAGCGCACAGCCTGGGTGGAGGAAGAGGAGGCAGGGCAGGGAGTGACAGAGAATTAGAGGCAATCTGTGACACCCACTGATGTAATGTAACGCGTTGAGTCTGGGGCTTTTGGCCATTTTTTGTTGCCACACTGTCTGCATTTTGCAAGGTGGAAGCAGGTTTGCTTGGCACCTGAACTACCCTGAAAGGGATTGATTTCAAAGGCAGTGGCTGTGGTGTTGATTTCTCTTCTTGTGATAGTGGAGGTGGTGGTGCATCAATCTCTTCACTCTGCGGGGCTGTGGCAGGCTGTTCTGGTGTAGAACTCTTCTTCTCCACCAAATTCTCCCTCTGAGCTGTTGGAACACTTTTTTCCTTTGCTGTGGTGCTATCAAGTGTTTTATAACCATACCGCCCTCTGAGCTGAGGTCTGTAAACGGGGACTACTGGGCTGTCAGGGTCATCTGAACTTCCACCCACATCTTCGGTGTCACTGAGGGAAATTTGGTTTGCTTCTTTAGGGGTGACCTCTAATCTCTTTGGAGACTCTGGTGGTGGATCTACAGGTTTGGGCCGGAAGGAAAGTGAAGAAAGGACACAGTCTCCAACTGAAGATGAGATAGTGGCTGCACGAAAAAAAAAAAAAAAAAGAGTCCATTTTCAGATACTTTTTACTGAGCAAGTTATAGTACCAGCAAACTAAGTCACCCATATAGCTTCCTTGTTTAAACCAAACAAACAAACAAAAAAAAGTATTTCATTAAATCTTTACAAAACCTAATATATACCTTTAACACCAAGGAGTCCTTTGGCCTGCTGGTGTAGGAGGAGAGTCTTCAGATCCCCTGAATCAGGGATAAAGCCTCCACATGCCTCCAGGACACTTGGCTCCGTTGAAATCATGGCACCAAGCTGAAGTTAAGAGATGAAAATTAAATTATGCTTCTTTCAGCTGCTACCTTATTTGAAAGGGCTCTAAACTTGAATTCTTAGATTCTATGTTTTAACAGTAGACCAAAAAAAACCTTTGCATATTAGGTAGGTGTAAATATACGTGGCTTCCTGAATCCGCTAACCTACAGGATGTAAAATTCCAGCACCCTAACTGGTTCAATTGATGACATTATATTTAACTGACTTCAATATATATCTCAGACTTTAAAATTTAGGCTCTCAGTGTCACATACTTGTAACTGATTACATCTATGGTGAAAATAATTTGGTGTTACATTCACACAGAATGGAGACTTCCTGAAGACACTCCAATGTGTCCAGACACTGTAATGAGTGTTTAACAGTTACATTAATAACAGTTGCATTCTGTTTTTATTGTGCCTAATTACATCACCAGATAAACACTCATGGAGCTTGCTTAAACACGTTTTGCAACTGAATTTGAACCACTGTGACAAAAGACATGCCTGACCTCTAACCAGAATCCCACCCTGCTATGACAGCCCCAGGGTAAATGTCATAATCTAATGATATCCCAAAATGCAAACCTGGGAGAGATTGGGTATAGGAAGAAGTTGCTCCAGCTTGCATACCAGGCCTGCAATCAGAGCCTGCAGCGCAGTGTCAAACTTTGTGCCATACTGAACAGGAAACACGTCCTACAGAGAAAGGAATATGTTCAACCATGCTGTGAACAGTAAATGACATATTTCCAAATGCTGTACTGACAACATAAGAAATAATACAAGGTTTACCACAGACAAATAATATATTTGTGTGGTAACGTGCAGTACCTGTATAACATCACATTAAGACAGATATGAATACCTGGAAGAAGCGTTTCCTCTCAGCAGGGTTTTTAAGCAGATTCTGGACTAGCACCATGAAGTTTGTTTGAGATTTCTCCACCTCTGCGTCCTTCTGCAACAGATGAATCACTAAAACTTAGATTTAATCCATACATTAAAAAAAAATTGTAAATGCAAATTTGTAGCAGAAGTTTTCCATGCCTACCCCTGACAATGTGGAGATCTTTAATTTATTTATGAGAGTCTGAATCGCTTTGGAGTCCGGTGGACCCTCTTTGTGAAGCAAATCCAAAATGATCTGCAGCACAAGAGCAAAGATTAGTCACTATACAGACTGTAACTTCTTTTTTTAAAGTGGAAAAACAGGAAGTTCTCCAACTGCTGTGTAAAAGAGGGTTGCAGTGACAAAACACTAATACAGATTCTTACAAGGTATGGCTTACTCTGTTTTATATCTATTTAAGTGCATTGGTCTGTTACCTGCTTCTCTTATAAATTACACCCTAATGCTTGATATACACACACACACAAACATTTTAAAACAAGCTCACCCTTGCTCTCAGCCCCAAGATCAGCTGGGCAGTCTGTTTGAAACTCATGAGGTCAGGAACAGTCTGTGTCACCATTGTCACGAACTGCTCCACTTTCCCATACTGCTTCAGGTTTTTCTGCCGTACAACCTGCCATATGTACGAATATGTCAGCTGCAGAGGAGACGCCATCAGGCGAAGAGAGGCCAAGGGAAGGGGACCTGAAAGTGAGTTTGAAAGCATTACATTTGCAAGCTTATACAGGACACTTCACAGTGTGGCTGTTGTGCTGTTATGAACCCAAGAATTAGATTTAAAAAAAATAATAACACTATAAATCTCACACACCACCACCCATAAACTTACCAAAGTCCGTCCCACCATGTGTCACAGATAGCAACTGCTGAATTTGTAGGAATTTTTTTTTTACAGAAAAACTACAAAGGTGGTGCTGTATAAGGGTGAAACCAATGCAAACTGTAGGGGGAGCCGTAGTGTCAACGGGGTGCTTGTGGGCTGCAGAGGCTGTAGAAAAGTGCACGTCTGCGTGTGCATGTGCAGTGGTTGAGCGAATGAGCGCCAATTTGCAACAGAGTTGGATTCAAACTGTAAGCAGATGTTGCGCCCATCACACTGTTACTGATAGGCGTTAATGTAATCGATAATGAACAAAGGCCAATGAGTGCATCCGGAGGATGGATGGTTTGATTTAACAGCTTTAGCCTCTTGGCCGAGCTAGTTCGGTATTTAACTACCCGTCATACAGCGCTCAAAAATATCCGAGCAGGTGTAGCCACATTCCCGGTGGACAGAGATTCTGAGGAAATAGTCTGTTTACTGCAACAGATGGATGGCGTTGCATCTTATTTTCTCACCGCCAGTCTCGGCGGCAGCTACAGATAGCTTCCAAGGGTTAGCTTAGCAACTTACTTGTAGTATGAGAGCGTCTTTCCATACTGTGCTCAGGATGCGTTACTACTTCAACGGGCGGCCAGCCGACAGCACCAAACAGACTGTAACAGTTTATCCAGATATGTAACGTTTTTAAAGTAATAAACCGTCTTTATCTTGAGCGTCAAGCCAGGAAGAATAATGGCGGCCGCTGGGCAGCGGCTTTCCAAAACAAAAGTCTGAGTACTTCCGGCGGATGTTTATACACAATATAAAAGTACCAAAATTTGTTCATGAGGAGGAAAAAAGCCCGGAAAAGTTTCTGTAAATTATTACATTAGTGAGTTAGTGAAAATGACGAGGATCTATTATTACCGTGGTGAAAATCGAGCTCCACATGCTGAATCAAATCAGTATAAATTAGCAGCAGGAACAGGTTGTGCTTTTTCGTTATGTTGGAATAAGTGAAAATATTCTGTTTGATAGGGCAAATTCAAGTTAGGATTTGGGCCAAACAAAAATAATGTGTTCTAATGAAAAAAAGAAGAAAAAAAAAAGCCCTTGCTGTGCTTAAATACACTCACCAGTCACTTTGTTAGGTACATCTGTTCATCTGTCTGTTAACACAAATATCTAATCAGCCAATCACATGGCATCAACTCAGTGTATTTAGGTATGTAGACATGGTCAAGACACCCTCCTGAAGTTCAAACGGAACATCAGAATGGGGAAGAAAGGTGATTTAAGTGATCCTGAACCTGTCAGCCCAGCTGGTGTGGGAGACTGCTGATCTACTGGGATTGTCTCATTCAACCATCTCCGGAGTTTACAGAAAATGGTCCACAACAGAGAAAATATCCAGTGAACAGTAGTTATCTGGGTGAAAATGCCTTTTTGATGCCAGAGGTCAGGAGATTAGCCAGGCAAGAGTAAATTAAATAACCACTCATTAAAACCATACAGAAGAGTGAAAATACTGAATGCACAACAGGTTGAACCTAAAAGCAGATGGGCTATAGCAACAGAAGAGCACACCAGGTGCTGCTCCTATCAGCTAAGAGCAGGAAACTGATGCTGCCATTCACACAGGCTCACCATGACAGAAGACTGGAAAAAACATTGCCTGGTCTGATGAGTCTCATATACATAAACAACAAATACTTGGGAACTGTCACTGATGACAGTTGATTTGAACAGCATGCTGATGTGTAAAAAAAAAAAAAAAAGTCCACCAACAGCTGCATTTCCTTTGCAAAGTGTGCTATTTTAATGTTGATTGTATTTTTCTGAGAATGTTTTACTCATATTTTATTGAATCTGTTTTTTCAATTTCATCAGCCTGCATACATGCCACGAAGCATGTATGCAGGCTCGAGTCTCAGCCTGCGCCCCCCACCGCATGCCCACACTGTCAATAAAGCCACTGTGTCCAAAAAAAACCCAAACAGGTATTATGGTGTGTTGAATCTATAGATGTGTTTGCTCTGTAAACTGAGACTCTATAGTATATTTACCTATTGCCTTTCAATATTACCCTTTTCCTGCTGGTTATGATCCACATCTACTTGTAAGAGCAGCAAGAAAATTTAAATTAGCCTATTTCTCTATATTCTCTGTATGCCTCTTAAAGTTGTTTAATAATGTGAATTTCAAGTAATTAATCTTGTGTGCACAAAATAACTGTCACAGGATGTTAGGTGCTTTGTAGAAAAACAGTTACTTATAGTCTAGCAACATCCAGCCCAGATGCATCGTCCTGTTGAACATGATGGTTTCTTGAATCAGTTTTATTACAACAGTCACCGAGACATTTTACGGGCAGTAGTATGACTTCTGAAGTCAGAATGTGGAAAAAAATTCTCAGAATGAACCTCCATCCCTTTGGAATAACACTATTCTCCCTGAATACAATACTTTGTTCAGAGGTCATGCATGTCGAAATATTTCCCTAAAAAAAGAAGAAAAAAAAAGAATGGAGGCCTTTTATCAAACCCAGGGTTAAGTAAACTTCACATGCTTGAACATGAAGTCAGTTCTGTATTTCTACCATTGCATTTGAAAAAAGATTTCAAGAAACAAACAATTTTGGTTTGCCTTGTTGACAAATCAGAACCAGAGTATATGTGCATAATATTACAAAACATTTGCTTAGTAGCCACTTACATGGACGAACAAAAATTAAGTTATTTAAAAACAAAAATCCCATAGTAATAAAAGCTACAGTAAATGGTGGTATTATCATCTACACTTAATGCTAATTACAGGTGTAATGTGCACCATTCAGCTTTGTCCGCTTCTGCTTTCTCCACAACGGAACAGCCGAGATAACGAGAAGAGGGCGTAGCAAATTGCGAACAAGAGAGTAAATAATAGAAATAAAGCATCATTTTCTGATTGTTGTTTAGAGGGTACCCACGGTGAAACAAAGAAACACCACAAGTCTGCAGGAAGGTGCTGCGTTGCCAATTTCGTGACATTTCATCCTGTTATCTTTGGCTGCTCTGCTTTACCTATGTGCCCTTGAAGAAACAGATTCACAGACATTCACAACATAGATGGAGAGCAGAGGAGAGAGATGGAGCCTTGTAATGTTATCAAGTTTCCCCACCCTCAAACCCAGCAAACGTTTATTGGCTGGGACTTAAACACCCACCGCCTGAAGGCTGCAGCCCAGAAACCCCCCGAGCACAGCAAAATATGAAGAAAAACTACAAGCAGAGGAAAGGGTCTCTGCAAAGAATTACACCAGCACAGACTTCCAGTAGGTCGTACGAGGTGACTGAATTCTTGTATATTTACTTTTATCTGGTCATAAAACATACTCATCAATCAGCAATGTTGCATGTGAATTATCTAAACAACATAAAGAAAAAAAACCTGATAAAAATTATCCTCCCATAACTGCAGCTGGGTCAGTCACAAACTGTAAGGGTGAAAATCTGAGAAAAAAAAAAAAGGGAAAGTCCAAGATAGACAATATTCAAATATGGGGATTGCATGTAAATACAGTTGTTTGTAAATGCGATCAAACCTCTGCAGTGCAAGACGAGGAATTTCATGAGTTATAATGTGCTTTCCTTTATGCATTCACAGTATTTTGTTTAGCTCTCGTACATTCATAATATGAATGGGTGCGTTTACCATTTGCATCATTAAAACTGTTGGAAAAGTCGATTACACTTTGTAAAGCGGTTAAACTCGTAACAAAATAACTTAAATACCTCACAAATAACATGTTTTCACAAAATACAAGAATGAAACATTTACAAATGGTTCACTAAAAAGAATTTTTTTTTT
>JASGAU010403863.1:0-16286 GCA_030220045.1 Australoheros facetus | reverse complement strand
ACAAACACTAACGCAGTTACAGCATAACAAAATTGTTGTTTTTATACAATCATGCTTCATTTTGTTGTGCCTTTTCCAGTTATTTTTCCAGGTATTGCTTATTCTGTTTTGGTATGTTGTTTTTTTTTTCTTTATTTATGTAATTGCAGCATTTGAATTGTTTTGGTTAGTGTAGTGGTGCTCTGTCCTTTTTTTCTGTTTTTTTCCTCTTTTCTCCCCCTTTATTTTTTATTTTTATTTTTTTTTCTTCTCCCTCAGCCTGTCAATTGGAATTAAATGTATATGTACACAAATAAATAAATAAAATAAAATAAAACAAACAAACAAAACAAAAACACAAACATTAACAAGAAAAGCTTATAGAGACTCTATAAAGCTTAACTTGGAAGAATAAATATGTTTGGCACAACAATGAATTCAGATCACAATTCTGCTTGCAAACACTGCCATACTGCCAGGCTTTAAAAAAAAAAAAAATGCTGACATGTCACGGTGCTCGGCTTTCCCCAGTGTTCTGAGTTATTGTAGTTTTTGCTGTTGTGGATTTTTCCTCAGTGTATTTTCCTCCCTGTATCTAGTCTGTCTGTTTCCCTCTAACGCACTTCCTGTTTTATTTTTGCCAGCCTTTGTCCTGTGTGCATTGTTTCTGGTTTTGCTTCCTCTGTCTTGTTAATGCGATTCTCTTCAGCTGTGCTCCCGGGTGTGTCCAATCTCCCTGGTTACCTAGTCCGTGTGTGTGTGTATTGTCTGCCTTTCCCTTGGTATCTTGTTACATTGTTGTTGTCTGGTCCTTCCACTGTGTGCTCTCCCTCCATGTTCCACCTGGGGACTTTGTAATTTGTTCTGCTGGCATCCACCCTAGTTAAGTTCCTGGTTTCCAGCAATAAAGCTGAGGGTTTGGAGTTTACTTCCTGTCTAAGGAGTCTGCATTTTGGGGTCCTAATCTGCTACACACAGCACGTTTCATGACACCACAACAAGCACACAATGAAATGTAGCTATCAAATTCCTTTGGTATATTTTTTATTTTGTAAACTCTCAAGTAAAACACGTATTTATTTTAAAATAGTAGTGCTCTGCAAAGGTAAAACTTTTTGTTTATTAAATCTGTCAATAATTGTGCTCACCTTCAGCTTTTGCCCACATGTTGATGTCACCAGCAGATATTAGGAGTGTTGCTAAACCCACAGACACAAAGATGCATCTCAAAAAATACAGAAAATGTGAAACAACAAACATGAAAAATAAATACAGTGGGTACGCTGCAGGCCCCTCTGTAGCCATTCAGGCAGCACGTTGTGGGACCAGGATGTGCAAACATTTCATTCTGTTACTGAGGCCTGCTGTGGGAAGTGTGGGTCTGCCCACAGTGCTCTGACATGTGCCGACAGGAGGCATGTTTGCTGGGCAAGCCCAGCACTGGTTCATCCCTTATCATTCTTGAATGATCGGTCATTGTTAAGTGGCTTAACAAACATGATGATCTGCAGAGGGTTATTTTTTATAGTGTTGAATTTGTTAATCAGTGGAGTCTGACAGAAGCAGAGGGGTCGCCAGGGTTTTCATAGATCACTGTACCTTCATCTTCATCATCATGCACATGCACCACAACAACAACACAGACATTCTGTATTCAAACTGAAGTCATTTTCCCTGGTATTGTTTTCCTGAACTGTTAATGTTTTTGGGATTACTGTATTATTCCATCATTTCTATCTGCAGATTTTCATTATGTGATTTTTTTTTTTTTTAAGATTTTATTTAAAAAAAAGTGATGTGGTCACATGGTCATTGTTAAATGTACTTGTGATATGCTTTAGGGTTTGTTTGTCCCAGTGATGCCAAGCGTTCCAATCCCAGCACCAGATGGTGGACACTGAAGGTGAAGGGAGCCATCAAGCTGAAGGAGGAGTCCTGTCAGGCGGGTTTAGCTTGAGGGACTCCAGAAGCAGCTGAGAGGCCAAGGGGCCAAGGGGTGTAGGAGGAGTTCGGTGAGGCCATGGAAAAAGACTTTCAGACAGCCTTGAAGCAATCCTGGCAAACCATCAAGCAACTCAGGAGGGGAACGCCGTGCTCTTCTCACATGGTGCATAGTGTGGTTGGGGAACTGCTGACTTCACCTGAAGATATAGTGAAAGGAATACTATGAGGAACTCTTTAATTCTGTACAGGAAGCAGAGTATGGGGACAAGGGGGGCGGGGGAACTCGCCCATCACTGGGGGTGAGGTGGGGGGTGCTCAGGAGTATGGTGGGGTCTGGCCTGTTGTTGGGGGCCTTTCAGTCTCTGTACAACTGCAGCGAGAGCTTGGTCTGCATTGTCGGCAAAAAAGTCAGACTTGTTTCCTGTTGCTGTTGGACTTCGCCAGGGCTGCCCTTTGTCACCGATTCTGTTCATGGATGGAAAATAAATATCCATCTATCCATCCTCTTATCCTGTTCATGGTCACAGGGGGACTGGAACCTATCCCAGCTGACACAGGCCTCTTTTTCACCGACGGCGTCCGGTGCCAGCATTTGAACTATTCAGCGGGTTTTCCGCCACAAACGCTTTCGATGCTCGGCCGAAAAACGGGTTAAACTCTGGCCAGCTAGCTGGTCTCAAACCAAGAACGCGTGACGTTTTACATACACAACTTAACACCTCCCACTTGAGCTCCTGCTTACTTTACCCAAGGAGGTCACAGGAGTCTTTCAAGTTCCTTGCTGCTCTTCAACAGGACGTATTATCACTAGGCGTCTGACGTCCCTGTGGAGGATCGTATCAGGGATGGATGTGAGACTCCTTTTCTGTACATCTGATACCCTTCTAGGCTTATTGAGTGGGATGGGATAGCTGGGAAAGGTCATCACATTTACATCTCTCATTATTCCGTTCTTGTCAGTGTTGACACTGACTACTTTGCCCAGCTTGTATTGACTTCTCAAAGTCAGCCAGCCACACAATATCCCCCACGGCTACATTTCACTCCTTTGTGCCATTTATTCCGTATACGGCGGTTAGGACCTGCTAACTGGCACCATCTCTTCCAGAACTTGTTCACTTCCCTTTGGATGGTTTGAAGACCCTTTTAAGGACAGCCTTCAAATCCAAAGTCTCCCAGGTCTCCTCTTGGGCTGGTTCACCCTAACAAAAAAGAGTTGGGACAAATGTATTTTATACAGTCCTCCCGGCTTTGCACTCTAGCATCTATGGGCCTTTCATTCTCCAGATTTGCTGCCATGAAGAGAAATGTCTGGAATTCATTCCATGTAAAGACACCATCACCACCAAGATTGTTTAGGGCTTGCTTTACCAGTTTGACTGCTGCTTCTGCTGCTCCATTTCTGTGGGGGAGTCTGGTGGGTTGAATTTCGAGGACCACTCTTTTTTATTTTCGGAAGCTTTTTCTTCGAGCTCAATCTTATTCAGCTTGCTGATGAATCTGTGAAGCTCTTAGCCCCCACAAAATTTGTGCCAGTGTCAGAGCATATCTTTCTGGGGTGTCCTCTAAGAGCGGTGAAACTCTGGTAGGTCAGGAGAAACCCTTCAGATGACTGGTCGCTGATCACATTAGTGTATATGGCTCGTGAGGCCATGCATCAGAACACAATACCCCAGAACTTAAGTGTGACTCTCTTTTTCCCTTCATCGTTCACCTTGTGAGGTCCAAACAGGTACACAGTTGTAAACTCTAAAGGGTTGACTGGGCATGCTCTCTCAGGAGGAAGGTCACTCATCACTTGCTGACAGAGTTTGGCTCTTGCTTTTCTGCAGATCACACACCTGTCCACTACATTTATTACCCAAGCACTTTACCTCATCCTTAGGAGCGTTCCTGCAACATTTTCATGGTTAGCATTGTGGGCCTCACATTCTATCAGTGTGGGGACCAGGCATCATAAGGTATAAGTGGAACAGCAGTGCTATCTTCCCTGAACATCTGGATTCGGCCTCCACAGACTAAGAGTCCAGAAACCACATCTCGGTCAACCACCAGCCTGTTTAATATTGTCTCTGGAAAAGTGGCACCTTCTTGGGCAGAAAGGAAGAGCTTTCTGAGGGTGTCTTCACGTTCTCTTACCATCAGCACAGTTTGATGCTTTTAGTTTGTTCTCGCCCATCTTTCTTTAAATTCAACCACTTCTTGGCAGCTTTCCACACAAACACTCTTGATGTTTTCAGTTAATGCCTCCTCGTTGAACCATCTCATGGACCTGGGCAGTGTATGCAGCTTACAATTCTGGTTCCTTTTCCAGCTGTTTCTGTGTTCTCAGGAATGTGGCCTCCATTGCATTTTTATTGTTGGGGAGTGAGGAGGGATCTGCTGTCCACGGATACTTATGTGAGCATCTTCTTTTACATAGGTCAATCCTCCTTTTTATAATTTCAAGCTCTTTCTCCTCTGCCAGAGTCGTTTCTTTTCCTCCAGGGTGGCAATTCCCACACCGACACCCACCACTCTTCAGCTCGCAGGCTGCCCAGATACTTTCCCACATCCACAATTCAAAAAAATGTATGCTTTGTGGAAGTTCTCAACTTCCCAGTCTCATTACTCTGGTCTCTGATGACTTCTTCATATTTAACCGTAGCTGTTTGCATAGAGCAGCAAAGTGGGTCTTTGACTTATGTGCCATCACCTCCACATCTGCAAAAAGCTCCAGGTTTGCCCCTCCCACTGTATTCCCTAATAGACTTTCCCATAGAACGAGGTCACCAACAACTGCATGTTTGTAAAGTGTCGTAATTTAATGTATGTCCTTACCTGTAAACTGAAGCATCAGTATCTTAAATAAAGATATTTTAATCCATCTCAGTGGAATGATGGTGCTCCTCTGTGTCTCTTGTTCTCACACTCATCAGTGACAGAGTCCCTAAAATGGTTTCTTCTTAAAGATGAATGCCATATGCATGATGTGGGTTTGCAAGGTGTCACTTCCTCATAATGACACTTCAGTCACTTTACTGACCAACAACAGAACAGATGAAGTCAAGATTCTCAGATGAGATAAATGTTGGCAGTATAATTTTTTCTAGACTGTGATTACACAAAAATGATCCACTGCAATTTTTAACAAAGAGTTAAATTACTGAGCCACTTAAATTTCACTCTTAACATTGATGATGCAGAGTGATGTGGTAGTAACTTGGGAAAACACACACACACACACATGGTTGGAGACCTGCTGCTTCCTCACTGTGCCCTCGAAATCCAAAATTAGAAAAGATTTGGTGAGAATGTGAGTGTAGCAGCAGTTGAGGTCTGCAAGTTTGACCAAAATATGTGGAACACAGAGTTTTTTTAAATGGGACTTTTTTATCTCACCAAAAAAAAGTTGACGTCTAATATTTAAAAAGCCACTTCCGGGTTTCTCACACCGAGCACGCTGCAGAGTGAAGCGTTGGTCTTTGGCATTAAAAGCCACGAGAACTGCACAGTAGAATCCTTTATCTGTACAGGTATCAGTACTCTGCTGCTGGTATCTCTAGCCTGTTGGCTAAACTAGATACAGCGACACCTACAGGCAGAACTTTAAATAACAAAACACTTTCACAACTCATCACATCTCCTGCTTTCAGGTTTGTTGTTTACTACCTTTAAGTGAAATGTGGTCAGCAATACATACATGTATATTTATGAAATTTGTGAAAATGTATCAATTGACCCAAAGAAGGCACTTCCTGGGCTACCTGGACTAGAAGAGAAAAATTTATCACTGAGAGGATGCCGGTTCAAATCCTGAGGAAAAAATTGGACTGGTGCCCTTGAATGAACTTAAAACCATTTGGAATCTGAAACCATCTGTGAATAACTGGCATGGAAAATTGAGGTGTTGAGGGTGAAGTGCCACCACCTGTCTCCACTCTCATTAGCACCACTGCGGGCCTTTGAGCAATGCCTTTAGCTCCCCCAGGTGCTCCGCAGGTGCTTTGCAGTTGCCCCCTGCTCTGCATGTTGTGCTGTGTGTGATATTTACTGCATGTGTGATGGGTAAATGCACAGACTGAATTTTACTGCATGTATATGTGTATGTGACAACAACGTTGTTGTTCTCCTTTTCTTCTAAAAAGTGGTCTGATTTCCCTCCCTGAGGTTCTCTTAATTGGTCACAGTTTGCAAACATCATTTTGTCTCAGCTCCACCTTGTGGCTGAGCAAGCAGATGTAGAAAAAGGGACAACTTTGATCTAGCGAGAACAAAGCAGAGAATCAGTGACACAAAAAGATACTTTTTGATATTTGAGATGAGATTATCTTCACAAAATTATTTAAATGAATTTAAATTGCCCTAAAAACCAACTGAGGGTGAAAGACGGTTCTGTTTTAATCTTTTATCTTATAGTTAGGGTTGGATCAGGTGACCCTGAACCCTCCCTTGGTTATGCTGCAGGAGGCCCAGGCTGCTGAGGGGTTCCCATGATGCACTTCTTGCCTCTTTTCACTCTCTGTGTGATCATCCAGTTACATCTATGGTAATGTGTGATCCTGTGCTCTTGTTTGTCATAGCAGTGAACAAATGCACAAATGTATAAACCAAACACAAAAAATCAATTTCAGTTAAAAATGTGTTAAAATAGGTGGAGATCAAGTTTCAATGTGTGAACTTAATAACTAATAAATAATATAACAAAAATGACTAAATCATAATAAAAATTTAGTTAATAAGTAAGGGTCATTTAAGTAGCAGATGCATACTATGAGAGCATATATAACAGAAAATTAATATGAAGTATATAATTTTATATCTTTATTCTGATCACAGAATAGATTCATATTCTCCACCACTAGAGGGAGTCTCTGCTCTCTCAGAGGCTTCATGTCTCAGAGCTGAGACAGTGACCGCTGATATGGAGCGGTTTTGCTTTATCATCACTATAAAGCTGGATGTTTTCATTATTCAAGGTCAAGTTTATTCCTGTAGCACATTTAAAACATCATAGTTGACCAAAATGCTGCACATTAAAGTTTACAGCCCCAAGAACTACACTTACATCCAGAACATTAGCACAAAACACAACATTAAAAGATAATAAATACATCAATAAATTCAGTGGAGGCAACATAAAACTAAGATAACTATAGACAGCTATTGTTAGGTAGTTAAAAATCAGTGTTTTAGTATTTTAGAGCTTGCTCAATAATAGTCCTGCAGCCAGGACCACAGAAGTCATGTGACATTAAAAATATGTTACTTTTTCTTTTACAAGTAAAAGTACATTCTTTGATTTGTGGCAGAGAGGTTGTTGGAATCAAACTTCAGAAGAATGGTAAATGGACTAGTTCTCATTTAGTACTTTTCAACTCTGAGCACTCAAAGTGCTCATACAACACATTTACATTCACACAGGCACTTCCATATATAACCAAGCTAAGTGCTTTTATTGTCTAACATGCACACTTCAACACTTCAGTATCTTGCCCAAGGACGCTTTGGCACGTGGCCTGGAATAAAACCGCCAACCTTCCAGTTGGTGGGTGACCCACTCTACCTCCTGAGCCACAGCCACCCCGGAAGAGGAGGAAGCTTTCCCAGCTGAAGGTCACAGTGTTACCTTCATCATCATTATCACCTACAACTTAGAAGAAAACATAAATAATAAATTCTATACACCTTATAATAAACACACACTGCCTGGATACTAACATTCTCACTGTAACCCATTAAAAGCTTACCAGGTATTCATTCCCGGTGTTATTGGTGAATCTGAGGGAAGCCAAGGAAACAGCATCTTCAGGTTCAGCCTGCACAGTGAAAATCACACAATGACTGCTAGCACATTAATCCAAACCTTGATTTAAATGTCACTGTGTGTTGCACACAGACACACTTCAGAGAACTAATACAGGAGTGAGAGTGACTGTGTTTGCTTGTTGTGTCTGATCTCATTGTGTTCCTGGTCTAGACCAAGTCTGCAGGGTTTAAGCTGGACAAACACAAGTGACAAAATTAAGTGTGGCCATTCTGCAAGGAGCTTGAAGTCATGTGTGTTGTGACCCACTGGAGGATGGTTGTTGGAGATTGCTAGTGTGAGATTTGTTGTAACATGGTACATTAGTGTTACCCAGAAGACAGCAACTTGCAAGGACCCCCAAACTAATTTTGCAAATGGTAGTAAAAATATGAAAAGTGCAACACAAACCAGAAAGGAAGCATGTTACCCATCAGTGTAAAAGTTGCACCGCTTGAAGAGTGTAGTTTGTACTGATAGAGCACAACTTTTACTTTGAAGGTGAACATTCTATATTTCCTGTTTGCATCACACTTTTTCAAGTTACACAACATGTCAGAGAGTACAGGAAAGGGTAGCAATCTGTTAGCAACCAAAGCGATCATTTGGAGGTTTTTGGTGCAGGACCCTTTTTGCAACCAGTTTCATGCTGCAACACCAGCAACCACTCAACAAACGTTCAGAGAACACATATTCTTCTCTTAGTCACTTTAGGCCTGTGTGACCTCCCATCTTCTTGTTTTGTTTTCCTCATATTTATATACTCTCGACGTGGGATCCTCAGACCTTTATATGCAAACTTTAACTTTCATGATATTAAAGTAAAAAATGCTATTCTTTTCTAAGGCTCATACAGGTGTAGAAAGCTTAATAAATAATAGCCAAAACTTTGTGTGTGTGCGTGCGTGCGTGAGTGTATGCGCGCGTGCGTGTGTGTGTGGATGCACATGTGAGTGCATGTACTTGTGTGTGTGTGTGTGTGTGTGTGTGTGTGTGTGTGTGTGTGTGTGTGTGTGTGTGTGTGCATGTGCACTCACAGTGTTTTGTCCATCTATTCCCATAGTGATGCCTACAAAAAGGAAAAAATATTGAGTTGTGCTTCCAGGTTTTCCATCTGTGTTCTTATAATTATGTTGACAGATATAAAACACTAACTGTATTAATGCAACTGGTTGTCTAACAATCTAAGAGCTGTTTACATGACTTTAACTTCATGACTTCATGAGTCAACAAAAACCATTAAATTTAAAAGTTGAAGTTTTACATTTTCTCACCTTGAGTTTTCCTCCTTGTGATGATCACCACAGCAATTACTAAGAGTGTTGCTAAAGCAGGAAATGTAATATGCTCCCATGACCAACCTGGAAAGAGAATTTATACCATGTGGGTCCTGGGTCCTAACATCATCCAACATCATTGTCTGACCTCACAAATGCTGGAAGCAGAATGATCAGAAATTCCCATAAACACTCCTAAACCTTGTGAAAATCCTTCACAGACAAGTTGAAGCTATTATAGCTCCAAAGTGTGGGCCGACATCATGTTGTGATTCAAATTCATAAGCATGCGAAGGCAGACGAGTGAATGCTTTTGGTAACAAAGTGTGGTAAAAACTATCATAGCAGCAAAAAAAACAAATCTGTACATCCTTCATGTTCCTTTACAACAATCAATGTCAAAAACGTGTAAAATTTAAATGTAAAATGTTTTATAAATAAAAACTTTTTTTTATATGTACTGCCACTGTCAGGTTTGAGTAATGATAGCTCTCTTGTTTTCTCACCTGAGGACGGCAGGCTGAAGGTAAACAGCTGTACTTTGTTACTGGCATTATTTGTTACATTACACTTCAGAGACTCATAAAACCTCTGATTTATATGAGATGTTGTGAACGTCAGAGATGAAGAGCAGGAACCCGCTGATGTCTCCATGTCTGAGGATATGTCCTCTTCACCTTCGTACAGCAGCTCCACTGTGTATGTACACGGTTTATATTCCAGCACGGAGCAGTTCAAGATGACTTTATCACTGCTGTCATGTTGAGTCACTGTTATGAAAGAGAAGATTTAAATTAATTTCATTTCAATAAACATCAGTGACAGTTTGAAAAACATTTTGATGGGAATGCTCACTGTCAATTACAGACAGGTAAACATGAAACTCTGAGCCTTTTCCTGATCTGATCTGTCTGCAGGTGTAACGACCAGCATCTCCAAGTGTGACCTTGTTTATAAGAAGAGAGCAGTCAGCTGGAACACTCAGCCTGTCAGACGGAGCTTTAACGGGTTTCTGCTCATGAGTGACCAGCTCTGCTGCTGCTGCGCCTGCTGAACCTCTGAAGGTCCAGACGGCGCTGTCACAGAAATCCTGACCACCTGTCACATTTTCACACGGCAGAGCGACGTCATCACCGACTCTGACAGTGAAGACAGACTGATGTGCATCAGTAGCCAGTGCTGTTAAAAAGGGAGAGAAATGTGACACATAAATATGATTATGTTCAAATTTAGTTTGAACATAATCAATCATACAACTCAAATTTGTGCCAAATTTAGATTCCAAGGGTGAAACAATGTTGCCAGCAACCTCACCTGTAAACTGAAGCATCAGGATCAGAGATAGAGACATTTTGATCCAGCTGAATTGAACCATTGTGCTTCTCTTTGCTGTTCTCGTGCTCACAGATGACACAGTCTCGTCTTTTCTTAAAGATAAATACGACTTCTGCTTCATGTGGTTTTTGAGGTGTTGCGCTGTCATAGTGACTTCAGTCTGCATCTTTAACCCCTGAAATATTCAGTTTTAACCTTTCAAAATTTAGTACACCTATGAGTAGAGAGTTTTTAATTTGTATTTTTGTTTTGCTCTTAATTTTATGACTCCTGCATTTTCCTGACACAGGTCTTCACGGTAAAGAGGACAGAAGGAAGGAGAGCAGTGTTTCTCAAACTGTGGGGCGGGGCGCAGGGTCATGACAGGTGGGGCGAGACCGACCTGAGAGAAAAGTCACACAGAACAACTAGCAACTAGCCAACCTCTCCACCGTCAGCACCTGGTGTGTACACAGTGCCTTCGCTGCTGCTTCACCACCGCTTCGTCACTGAGGACATGTTCATATTCATGTTCAAGTCCTCAGCATCCAAAACTGAAATGTTCACAGTGAAATGTAGTCATGCTGTAGCAGCAACCACAGCTAGGTGGTGAGACACAGATATGACGTGTTTGTGGTCTGAGACCTGCTGGTTTGTCATTGTGTGAAGTCATTTTTCCTGAGAAGTGAAGGGGAAGTGTTTTATTAAGAGTGTGGGTACAGCAGCAGCAGCTCTGGGCCTTTTTAAGGAAGAAAGTTTAGGTAATAACTTTGGGTTAGACAACCATCAGAGGGAAACTCCGGGCTTTCTGTCCAAGAGAGTTAACTTAAGCTCTGAGTCAGTTACCAAGGGAGCAGAAACCCACTCGCTGTCAGGTTTTCTTCAACAAACTGAGTTTTGCTCTGACTCCTCCCTTCCTGCTGCACTTGAACCAGCCTCCTTCATAAAGTCGCCACCAAAGGAAAGAATGGGGTGAATTAGAAACACAGTCTTTAAGTTCAGCCTACACATTGAAGACAGCAGAATGAGCGCCAACACATGAATCCAAAACTCATTATTATTTATAGTGACTTGATCCACCACTTTACAGGCCACTACCGAGGGGCTGCTATGCTGGGGTGATTACTTGATTGACGTGTGGGTTAAAAAATAAGTGTCATCCATGCAGTGTATCATCATTTATTTCACATTGGTGTCCATGACAAATAAGCACTTAATAGCTCTACACAAACAACTTGCATGAAAGGCTCAATTGCTGGCCACCCCACTCCTAACACTACGGTGATGGTCAAAAAACTGTGTGCTCCTCCCGGCTAGCAGCACACCTGACTGTCATTATCCCCTAACCTATTTAAATTGTCACAGCTTACCGCCCCCTAGTGTGCAGACACTCAACCAACAGTCAAATAATGTAAATCAAAATAAAGGACAAAAAAATGGCTCTTACATTATTAATGTTTAAACTGATTTTATTTTCTTCTTTAATTTGCTTTTTATTTCCTGAAATGACAAAAGAGTCACACATTCAGCTTCTGCACTAAAAATAATAGAGTGGAATAAAGTAAACAAAACGCATCAAACATAAAAGCTGAAATATTAAACACTTTTTCAACACACATTAAAAATCTACACAAGAAATCTACACAATGCGGTCAATGAATAAGAATGTGACAATGACAAAAAAAGGAATAATGAGTAAAAGAGACATTTTCCTTCTTAATATAAGAGGCTCAAATCATAATGTGAATACTTTTCATAAAAAACAGCAGTAATATAAACAGTAGATTAGGATAGGTAGCAAAATAAATCAAAGAGAAAATGTTAAAATTCTCATTGCTGCAGTTGTGTATTTGTGTAAAATGTGTTGCTCTCTAACAGCAGTGGACTCGTTTGTGGTTGTTGATCAGTGCAGTCCGACGGCTCCAATATCGTCATACATCACTGCACCGTCATCATCATCATTAGGCGCCTGTGCAAAACAACACAGCACACTAAAATCAAGGTCATAGTGTGCTGCTGTGCAAAAAGAGTTTTTTCCTCTTCACTGTATCATTTGCTGAGATGGAATTATCAGTTTTCTTGGATCTTTATGCTTTATGCCAGTGTTTGTAATCTATTCTTATCAGATTTATCTCATATTTTCATCATTTCAGTATATTTCTCTATTTTGTTTATTATAAGTTATAACATGTATGACATAACAGTTTTCCCATCAGTAAACTTATAACGTACAATTATTAATATTGATATTTTATACTTACCATTTTTTCTTCAATGTCAGTTTCCTAAAAGGACAAAACAGTACATGGAGTTTATACAAACATTTATCATTTGTCTACAAGTATAAAAGTTTCACTATGACTCTTCTTCAATCATGGCTTGTGTGTCGTAGGAGCAGGAAGACCCCAAAAATGCAGGACTCCCAAGAGTGATGAACTTAGCGTACTTTTATTGAGGTAAACATAAACAAATGGGCTGGGCTGGGCTGATGCCATAACTAAACTATAGGATACAAGGGACGGGGAACACACACAACGGGTACATAGACGACAACGCGACAAAGAACAGATGAAAACTGAGGGCTTAAATACACAATAGGTAATCAGGGCAAGAGGAAACAGCAGGGCACAGCAGGTGAAACTAATAACACAGGGGAAGCAAAACTAAACACAAAGCACATGGAAAACAAGACTGGCAAAATAAAACAGGAAGTGACTAACCAAGGTACATGCAGACTAAACATGGGGGGAGTGGCACACAGACACGGGACAGAGACGCAGACTAGTCACAACACTAGGAATAAAACTCAGTATGAAAACACAGGAGGTCAGAGTTAAGACAAAATGACAAAACAGACACAAGACCATAGATGCAGGGGAGACAGGGACAAAGGCAACAAGAACATCAAAACAAACTGGGAAATAAAACTCAGGGAAAATAAAACTAAACACAAAACGCTGGGCAGACGGCCCAGGACATGACATCTTCTCATGCTGTGAGGGACCAGACTCAGGAGAAACAGGCCTATTAAAACTGAAAGCGCGCCTTTTTTTGCAGGTGGAGTCGTGCCAAAGAAACAAAGTCCGTACAAAAAAATGCAACCATGAGGGTTGAAAACAAGGTACAAACTGTACAATGCTACAGAGAATGAAGATAAACTGAGGCTTTAAATACACAAAGAGCGGTCTAACCGGGAACGAGACGCTGCTGGGAAACAAACACAACTGAATCTAATTCAGGGTAATGAAGAAAGGGAACTAAAACTAAATACACAAGAACCAAAGAACTATCAAAATAAAACAGGAAATAACTAAATATGGAACAACAAACACAGACTTGACATGGAGAACAGAGAAGGGCAGGAAAACAAACTCAGTAATTACCGCACTAATTATGCATGAATACACAATCTGAGCTGAAAGTAAAATCAAGAAAAACCAAACAGAAAGTAAAGAAAAAAGAACACACCAATCAAAAAACTTCTCACCTTTAGTTTTAGTCAGCAAGTTGACTGTAACAGCAGATATTAATAGTACTGCTAAACCCAAAGACACGATGATGCATCTCAGCCAAAATCTACCATCTAAAAGATAAAAATAAAAATGATTGCAGCATTTCAGTCACTTCCTTGTTTTTAATTTATATAGTTGTAGATCATGTAACTACCATCTGATGTTGTCCTGTCACTTCTTATAGTTGATGTTGGTTTAGTTGTTAATTGTTACATCAGTAGTATTTTACTTAAGACTGCTGTTATACTTGAATCTTTAAGATGAACATCAGTTTGAGTTCATTACAGTTCTCACCTGTTTTGTCACCTGAGGACTGATGACTGAAGGGAAACAGCTGAAATTCTTTAGTGTCTTCATTTGTCACTTTACACTTCAGTGACTCAAAAATCTTTGACCTCTGATTAAAGACAGTTATTGATGATATGACAGTGGCAGAGCAGGAACCCGGTGACATCTCCATCTCTGAGGATATGTTCTCTTTACCCTCATACAGCCACTCCACTGTGTACCTGCAATGTTTATTTGTCTGCACATCGCAGTACAAGGTGACTTTATCATTGCTCTTTTGTTCATTTACTGGATGGAGATATTGAGAGATAAAGACAAGACGAAAATTAGCCTCATCACTGTAATCAATATTAAGGTAATATTTCAGTATGTTGTTTTAAACAACACTTTGAGTTAAAAACATTAAGATATAAATACTCACTGTGAATAACAGACAGATGAACATGGGAGTCTGGTCTTTGTTGTACTCCTGATATGACCTGTCTGCAGGTGTACTGACCATCATCCTCAGCTGTGACCTTCTTTACATGCAGAGCACAGTCTGCTGTCACACTCAGTCTGACAGATTCAGCTTTGGCTTCTTGGTGAATCTGACCGTGTTCAAATAGCGTTACTGCTGCTGTGCCACTGAAGCCAGCGAAGATCCAGGTAGTGCTGTCACAGTTATGCTGAGCGTGTGTCAGACTTTCACAGGGTAAAGTGGCTTCATCACCAACTCTGACAGTCAGGAATGATTGTTGTCCACCTGCTGCTGAGAGAAAGTAAGAAAAATGTGACCAACATACTGTTTTGTTCACACTTAGTGTGAGGATCATTTTAAATATAACTATAACATGATGTGTCATATTTATCCTTACCTTTAAAGAGAAAAAACAGTATAAGGAGAGAATACGTTTGAATCCAGCTGAATGTAAACATTATGCTTCTCTGTGTCCTCTTAGTCTCTTTGTCTAATGACACATCGGTAAAGTTTCTCCTAAAAACTATCTAAAAATATGTCTGTTTCCTGTGAGTCATGAAGAGTCACTTCCTTGTAGTGACTTCAGTCTTTGTCCTCCCATCGCCATCATTTATTGAATTAGTTGAGATCATCTGTTTAATCTGTCAAAATTTAGAGAAACATAAACACTTTATTTTTGATCAATTAGTGTGCTCTCATATTATGTAAATTATGTTATTGTGGGGCTAACGTCTACACTTGTGTGGTTAGTGATAAAAGAGGAAGTTGTAGGCAGGAAGATTGTTAGTCAAAATACAAGATCTATAAAAAACAAATCTATAATGCGTCATCATGATAGTGTTGCACTGTGATGATGTTAAACATCTACAGAAATGATTAACTCATATTCCCCATTTTTGAAAATGTGATTCTGTTGTTATGTAATGATTTGTAACAAGACACTTCAGACCATAATATTCAGCCTGCACTGAATGTTATGGTCTGTGGGAGGAGTCTGAGAGAGGGAAGTACAGAACTAATTTCAATGGCGATGACATGGCAAAAGCAAGTTGTTACAGATAACATTAAATATAAGTACAGATCATCAGTAACTGTAAACAACTTCAAGCTTTTTCCTGGCTCAACAAACAGGAGGTTTATACAGAGAGAAACAGGGTGGTTAATATGACACTTTGTCAAATCAGCTCCTCTGTACATTGCCTAAGATCCGATGCAGGAGTCATGCAGATTTTTAAGACATTTTGTTTCTTAATGTCACATGGTTGGGTTTGCTTCCCTGCACCTCATGCCGGGAAACGGGACCTGACTGTTCTTTGTGATTATGCACCAAGTGACAGTTTAGAGTACCCACTCTTTTTGGAGTCGCTGGGTGGGGTTCTCCCTCCGGTGACTTTATTGTCTTGCTGGGAGACTTCAATGCTCACATGGGCAATGACGTTGACACCTGGAGGGGCGTGACTGGCAGGAACGACCTGCCTGTGATTTGTCTTTACTTCCGATAGAACAATGTCAGCAGGGAGAAAGAGAAGAGCTGATGTATGGACACATTTGCCCTTTGACGTTGTGACAAACAAAACCAGTGGAGGCGCTATAGCTCCCCCTGGAAAAGTCATGGAACCCCCATAGCACTCCCAAGAAAATAGCTTGGGTCTGTGTGTGTTGAGAACTGAAGGAACATAGCACCCGCCCCTTAGCACCTGCAGAAAAATATTTCTCGAGCCGCCGCT
>JASGAU010403858.1:0-14140 GCA_030220045.1 Australoheros facetus | reverse complement strand
CTTGTATTGTTGCGAAGTTGTAACTTTGTAACTTGTACTTATAAATTTGTGATTTGTACTTGTATTGTTGCAAAGTTGTAACTTTGTAGATTGTATTCGACATACAAATCTTATATTTATCCACGTTTATTGACTTACATGTACGAATTTAGACTCCTTACACATACATTCTTTTTGACAGTTATCTTACCCCATAGGTGAGGGCTCAATTGCAGGAAGCAGACTATGCTCAAAAGAAATGTCCAAAATGAACTTTGTAAAATTTGATTTTGATTTGAATGTGCAATCACATGAAAATTTTTTTTTCTTCTATTTTCATTGTTCAGATTAATGTTGTGGCGAGGTTTTAAAATTAGCACATATTCAGATAGATAATGCATCCCTTTATAATTTGATCTAAAACTTAAGCAGATTCCTCACAATTTTTGATTTTATCTTGACAAACTGTTCATTAAAACATTTATGGAAAAATAGTGCTTTCCATAAAACTTGAACTACTGTATGCTTTATTCCACCAAGTTCTCATTAAGTTTCCTAAAGTGTAGCAGTTAGTTGATGTATTCTGCAGTCCACCCACATATCATGCTTGACAACATTTTATCACAGCCATGCAAAATCATTTGTCAGCAGTTAATATTACCTCCCAGTGAGTCCTATTTCTTCTCTGGTGTTGCAGTTCAAATGTGATTTACTCTGAAGTGTTTACTTCAGTGGGAATAAATACCAAAGCAGTGAGTGGTCACATATTGAGACTAGAAGGCCACTCAGTTGAGTGCATAGCTCATTGAAAACAAAGCACTACATGCATAGCCTACATGTAGGGTTCAGTTTATGAGCCAACGTATAAACAGGTGAGGGTCAGACTGACAGACCATACTGCGTTTTACATGAAGCTTAGCTGAGTGGGAACACAGGTGTTACAAATGCTTGCCTGTTAGAACTGTGACTCTTTAGAATTTTCAATGTGTTTGAATTGTTGCCCACATTTCTCAACATATTTAGAATAACACAACTGCTATGTATGACTAAAAGTGAGCAGTAACCTTGACATGATCTCAGATTCAAAGTTTATAGCTCCCCACCTCATCATCTGTGCAGGTTATTGGTTAAACAGAGGAGTGGGGCATTGAGGCCACTGTTTGCTGATTAGAAGTAGGCAGAGAATGGTTTCATTAAGTATTTAATCCTGCAATTAAAATTGTTTAGTTAAGATTTGTGGTTCATTACCATTTATGCATTATTGTATTATTAATACCGTTTTGTCTAACCCACAACAAGTCACATATCAGATTCCGACTGTGAAGCCAAGAGGAATCATTAAAGCTGTGATCAATGACTGTGTAAAAGATGGACGATGTGGCTCCATTTCCTTCCATTGTACAAAATGGGGGCTGTCATCTAGCTTTGTGGAATCCAGAGTCTGTGCAGTAGTGACTTGGGGTGCTGTCACTGTGCCGAACTCCCACCCCCACCTGAACACACCATCTGCACTTTACCAGCTGCTGTCCCTGTGCAAATGCAGACTCTGGGTAAGAACAGGCAGTCAGTCTCCTTCCTCTTTTAGACCAGATCCATCCATCCATCCATCCATCCATCCATCCATCCATCCATCCTCTTCGACTTATCCGGGACTGGGTCATGGGGGCAGCAACCTAAGCAGAGAAGCCCAGGCCTCCCTTTCCTCAGTCACCTCCTCCAGCTCCACCCCAAAGTGTTCCCAGGCCAGCCGAGAGATATAATCTCTCCAGTGGTCTGCCTCCTCCCGGTAGGACATGTCTAGAACACCTCACCCAAGATGCACCCAGGAGGCATCCTAGTCAGGTGTCCAAACCACCTCAACTGGCTCCTTTAGATGTGGAGGAACAGCGGCTATACTTTGCGCCCCTCCCAAATGCCTGGTGCTCCTCAACCCATCTCTAAGTGTCACAGGCTGGCTCACGGCCAGTAACAAAGAATGAGGGGAGGCAAAGGTATAGGCCAATCAGATTAGTTTTATTGAAAAGTAAAAAATTCAAAAAGAAAGATAAATATGAGATGTGAATATCTCAGTATGTCTTGTGTATGCAGTGTATGAGTGAGTGGACATGTATGTGGAAATCTGAATGAATATTACAACCCAAAACCAAACTAAAACAAAAGACAAACCAAAGTTACCTGAGGAGCAGAGAGGGGAGAATGGTTAGTGGAGCCCTGCTTAAATTAATTAGCCAAGGTGGCTCCAATTACTCAAGGCCCACCTCTGCCTGCAGGAAGCACCACCCCTGCAGGTCAGAGGAGGGGCTGTGACACTAAGGGAGAGGCTATCTACCCTTCACAGGAAGCTCATTTCTGCCCCTTGTATTCATGATGTCACTCTTTTGGTCACAACCCAAAACTCATGACTATACATGATGGTAGGGACTGACCAGAAAATCGACAGTTTTGCTTTCACTCTTAGCTCCATCTTTATCATGACAGACTGGTGCAGCGTCCGCATCACTGCAGACGCAGCCCCAATCTGTCTGTCAATCTTCCTTCTCTCATCACTTGTGAACAAGACCCTGAGATACTTAACCCCATAATACAGGCAATCACCACTGAAGCACCCGTTACGTACCCTTACCTGCCGTGAACAGCTGTTTAAAACCGAGTGTATTACCGCTCAGTCGGATGATCAAAGAAAGTTTGCATTACTGTAATTCTGCGACTGTTTCTCCTATTGGAAAAATTCAAATGGTGTCTGATAGCTGAGAAATTCTGCTTAACACACAATAAAGTATCATTATGGTAATTGCTGCTGGAAGTCTGTGAACAGCAGCACTTTTGAAGCATGCTGTGTCGCATTTAACATGTTCTGCGTTATAAGGTTCAACTCCTCCACCTGGGCAGCAACTCATCCCTGAAGAGAAGTGGGCACTCCACCCTTTTCTGGCTGAGGACCAAGGCTTCAGACTTAGAGGTGCTAATTCTCATGCCAACCACTTCACACTTGGCTGCAAAATGTTTCACTGAGTCCTATTTCTCACCACCTGATAAAGCCAACAGGACTGCATCATCTGCAAAGAGAAGAGATGAGATTCTGAAGCCACCAATGCGGAAGCCTTTTGCCACTTGGCTACACCTAGAAATTCTGTCCATAAAAATTATGAACAGAATCGGTGAAAAGGGCAGGCATGATACAGGAATGAGTCTGACTTATTGCTGGCAATATGGACCAAGCTTTCGCTGCGATTGTACGGGGACCGAAGGGCCTGCAACAATGGGCCAGACACCCCATACTCCCGCAGCAACCACCACGCTACATCCTGAGGGATGCGGTCAAATTCCTTCTCCATCTCCACAAAACACATGCAGACTGGATGGGCAAACTCACATTAACACTCAAATTTAATCAAGAGGATGAAAACTGCCTTGTTCTTCTTTAATCTGAGGTTTGACTAATGGATGTACCCTCCTTTCCAGCATTCTGGCATAGACTTGACCGGGGAGGCTGAGGAGTGTGTTCAATTTGCACCGCCTCATGTCTCCACGCAGTGTTGCAGAGGCATGTCAACCAAGACAGTCCTACAGTTTCCAGAGCCTTCAGGAACTCAGGGCAAATGTCGTCCACCCCAGGGGCCCTGCCACCAAGGAGTTGTTTAACCACCTCAGTGACCTCACCACCAGTGATCGGTGAGTCATCCCCCTCATCCCCAGACTCTGCTTCCACTACAGAAGGTGTGTCAGTGGGATTCAGGAGGTCTTCAAAGTATTCCTTCCACCGCCTGAATATAGCCTCAGTTAAAGTCAGCAGCACTCCACCCGCACTGAGTGGAGAACTGCTTTCCCCTCCTGAGTCACCTGACGGTTTACCAGAATCACTTTGATGCCATCCGAAAGTCTTTTTTCATAGCCTCACTGAACTCCTCCCACACCCGAGTTTTTGCTTCAGCTACTGCCCGAGCAGTGGCAGTGCCAGAGCTTGGGCTGTCGATACCTGTCAGCTACCTCCAGAGTCCCACAGGCTAACCAAGCCCGATAAGACTCCTTCTTTAGCTTGATGGCTCTATTCACCTCCGGTGACCACCATCTGGTTCGGGGGTTACCACCCCGACAGGGACCAACCACCTTGCAGCCACAGCTCTGAGCAGCAGCCTCAACAATGGAGGTGGTCCATTCAGACTCAATGTCCTCAGCCTCCCTCGGAATGCTGCCAAAGTTCTGCCAGAAGTGGGAGTTGAAGATCTTGCAGACTGGGGCTTCTGCCAGGCATTCCCAGCGCACCCTCACAACATGTTTAGGTGCGCCAGGTCTGTCCAGCTTCTTCCCCCACCACCTCATCCAACTCACCACCAGGTGGTGATCAGTTGACAGCTCAGCTCCTCTCTTCACCCAAGTGTCCAGAACATATGGCTGCAGATCTGGTGATATGATTACAAAATCGATCATCGACCTGCTCCCTAGTGTGTCCTGGTGCCACATGCACTTACGGGCATCGTCATGTTCGAACATGGTGTTCATTATGGACAAACTGTGGTTTGCAAAGAAGTCCAATAACAAGACACTATTTGGGTTCAGATTGGGCAGGCTGTTCCTCCCAATCACTCCCCTCCAGGTCTCACTGTCAACGAGCGTTGAGGTCTCCCAGCAAAACGATGGAGTCACTGGATGGAGCACCCTGGAGCACCCCTCCCAGTGACTCCAAAAAGGGTGGGTACTCTGAATTGTCATTTTGTAAATAAGCTCAAGCAACAGTCAGGACCTGTTTCCTGGCCTGAAGGCAGAGTGAAACAACCCTCTCGTCCACCAGTGAAAACTCCGACATACAGGCAGCAAGCTGGAGGAATATGAAAATACCCACCCCAGCTCGCCGCCTCTCACCGAGGGCAAGTCCAGACTGGAACAGAGTCCAGCCCCTCTCCAGGAGACTGGTTCAGAGCCCAGGCCATGCATTGAGGTGAGGCCAACGATATCTAGCTGGTATCTCTCAACCTCACGCACTAGATCAGGCTCCTTACTCACCAGAGAGGTGACATTCCATGTCCCAATAGCCAGTCTTGATAGCTGGGGATCGGTCCACCAGGGCCTCCACCTGACACACACTGCACCTGACCCCTACAACGCCTCCTGCAGGTGGTGGGCCTACAGGAGAGTTTTTTCAGGAACTCAAATCACATAATGAGGCAGTCAGGTGATTTCAGAAAATGGGGCCTTGTTCAGCTTTTGTCATGCGATATTCTAAAAAAGGAAACGGGCTTCGACACAGGCTTCATTTGTACACACCCGGTTTGCTTGACACAGGCCTTTAGTATCATATGTAACATCACTATTTGCACCCTCCAGCTCCGCTGTGGCTTAGGGATTTAGTGTTTTGTATTTTGTGTTTTTGACTTTGTATGTGGGCCTCCCGCAATAAAGCTGTTGTTGAGTTCAGCTCAGTTTTCGTACGTCCTGCATTTGGGTCCAACCCTGCCAGCCACTCAGTGACATTCTGACAAGGTTGATCGAATGTCTGCCAGAGGCAGCAGGAACCTCGGGGTGCAGCCAGCCTGGCACCCCAAACCACCAGCCAGACCCTGTCCAAGGATGGGTGTGGAAAACAGAGTAGGAAAACCAGCCCACATGTGTTGGTATATGTGAATATTTTAAACCTGTGGTGTCCAGCAGCTTAAATAGAATTGTAGTGGGAATGCTCTGTTGTGCCAAACACATTTGTTTTGCCAAACTGGCAAAACGCATTCAAAAAACTACCGGCACCTGAAAGAGTGTACAATCTTGCTGTGGCGTTTGTGTGTGTGTGCAATGTGCAAGAGCGCGTATGTGCATTTGTCACGAAAAATACTTGATAGTGGTAGAACAAATTTCGTGTACACATTTCATGAATCTGAGTTTGTGTGCACTTACTCTTTATGTAAGATCATTATTCAGACCCATTGTCACTACTGGAAATAGTCCAGTTAGTGTGCAGGAGGCAGTAAACATGATGCTCGAAATATATCTGCTATACCTTTACATCGCCGCTAGCAGGCATCACATGGACTTTGTTCATTAGAGCTCGAGGCTAAAGATTCTTCAGTTTCTGCATAAGGTATTTGGCTTATCATGATCAACCGTGTATAGTTGGACATTAAGTCCAGTTTGAAGAGAAAAACTAAACCTGCATTCTTTCTAATGATAAGCAGAGGGCAGCTCCTCAACGGATAGATGCCTATGAGGAAATGGTCCTCAGCTCCTTTGATCCATGCCCTTAATTTTTCATTTTTTGAGTTTGTTCTCAATGATGAGTTAGAGTCCCATTACAGTAAAAATAATTATGAGAAAGTAGGATGTTCTTTAGCAAACAAATGGGGGATGTCATGATGGCTGTGTCTCTTTTATATACAGTATATTGTTTGAACATACACTTCAGTTAGATATCTACAAATATTCAGCTGTGCACTGAAAAATGACTTTAAGAATTAATTATGAGGGCACTGACAGGTCTGCAAACTACATCTACTCCTAGACTCTCCCTGTGGAAAAAAAGCTGACATTGTTAAACAAAATGTAAATAAAAGATGCAGGAGACTGAGAACAAACAGCTCTGTTTCATCTCAACAGTCTGAGCAGATGAAGACCATAAAAGTCATTTTCTTTAACATACATTAAATGTATAAACATGTTTAAAATATGAAAGACATCAAGACAGAAAACGCAAGTACAGAAACAAACCAAAACGAACAGTATAAGCATTACATGTTTTAAAAAAATGTAGGCTTCAGTTCTTTGGCATAGAGTTGGGTTTTATATGAAGCTTGAGAGATAAATGTCCTCCAGTGTATGTTTTCAAATCCTTGTGAGAAGGTTTAATGTTTTATTCGATTGGAAGACTTGTTGAATAGAAGCCTCTGGGTGCTGAACTGGACTGCCTGCAGTCCAGACCTTTCACAAACTGAAGACATTTGTACATGCATCATGAAACCAAAAATATGACAAAGAAGACCCAGGATGTAAAGCAGCTAGAATCGTTCAGACAAGAATGGGACAACATTCCTTTTTCAGGAGTCCAGCAGCTGCTCTCAGTTCCCAGATGTCTAGTACATTCAAAATGAGCTAATATTTTTCTTAAAACATTTTCCTTGAGGTGGCTGTAGCTCAGGAGGTAGAGCAGGTCATCTACTAATCAAAAGGTTGGTGGTTTAATCCCTGGCTGTTCCAGTTTTCTTGCCAAAGTACCCTTGGGGAAGATGCTGAACACCAAGTTGCTCTCTAATGCATCAGTTGAAGTGTAAATGTTAGATGGACAGCACTAAGGCATAAACAGTGCGTAGGTGAATGAGGCATGAGAACCAGACCATTTACCATAATTAAATTGTACATTTTTTCAATTTTAACATTTTTATTGAATAAAATATGGGTTTATGGGATCTGCATTTAGTGTCCCAATATGTTTTTGGAACTGGTTTGTAAAAAGGAGAAATAAAGAGTTTGGTGGTAGGCGTAGTGGGGAAATATTTTATTTAATAAATTTTGTGTTTTGCAGTATTGTATTATTGTTAATAAAGCTGATTAGTTAAATTGTGTGTTTAGTTTGTTAGTGTGTTTTTCTTTTGTGTGTACCCCAGAGAATGGTTTGGCTTAGTGATAAATTAGCAGCAGTCTATAAAAGGCTGCCAGCTAAGATCATAGGGGCTGCTGGAACCCTGCACCACCATCCAGCTGCACTCTTTTTATTTTTGTTATGTTTTTGGTTTTGTGTAAATGTTGGTGAATAAAACACCTGTGGGTCAGCACTTCATCTCCACCTCAAGCCTCCTATTTTAATTTAGCGGCTTTGGCCATTCTAACAGTATGTATCTATTTTATTTTATTATATATTCTATTTTATTTCATATATTTATGTGTGAATTTCTACAGTGTAACACTGGAACAGGAGTGGCCCTCCAATCTCACTGTACATTCCATATAATGACAAAGAAAGGCATTCTATTCTATTCTATTCTATTCTATTCTATTCTATTCTATTCTATTCTATCACTGATCCAAGTCAGGATTGTGTGGAGGCTGGAGCCTGTCCCAGCTGTGTACACCTTCAATACAACAGCTCTCACAAATGTGTTTCAACACGGTCTCAAACAGAAGAGTGGCATATATACTGTATGAGGTCAGTGTGTGCTGAAAAGAAGTAGAAGATATTTCTATTAAGTATTTCATTTTAAATAGTTTAGTCAAGGCTTGTGGTTCATTACCATTTGTGAATCATTGTATTATTAATGCCATAATAATCTGTAATCTTCAGCACATCAGATTGAGGCTGTGAAGCCAACAGGAATTGCTCTTATTAACACTGTGACATCTCTGGGGAGTTAGCTCCCACTGGGTTCAATGGCAGATTCACAACCAGTCGAAGCAGTGATGTGCATCAGTTTCAGTGCTTTGACAGAGCACCTCTAACTACACCCACTGCCTGCATGAGTCCTGTTGTCTCTGATGTTTGTGTCAGATATTATGGAGGAAGTTAGTTGCTGTGCACTCTGAGGAAGTGGTTTCTGTGATCAGCTGTGTGATATGTTCCAGTCACAAGTTTAATACAAGCCTCTGATCAGTTCTCAGAGAGTAACTGAAAAATGTCAAATACTTATTTGCTGGACAGATTACAAGTGCAGAAAAAGCACTTGGGTCTGATTTTTGACGTGCGGTAGCATCAATTAATTTCATAATCACCTCGTTTTCAACTGCCAGAGAAATTTAATTCTAGGCTTAATCAATGCCTGGGACACTGAGCCACAAAGTCAACATGTGACCTTCAAACAGTTTCTTATTGGTCTGTTTCTTGGGCTCCATTTTGTCTGGGCTATAATATCTGATGACAGAAATGAGGAAATGGCAACATCTGGCAAATTATATGTTGTAACATGTAAACACGAGTTTCAGATCAGATAAGAAAAAACCCCCACAATATTTACACAAACCCTGACAAATTTTCCTTTAAATTTGTGCTACTGATGTTCTGTCATTTGACTTGGCTATAATATAAACAGCAGCTTTGTCACAAACTATATATCTATTTTTTCTTTAATCTATAAAAGCAAAAGCAGGTCTGACATTTTTCGTGACCAACCTGAAGTGCACAAACACCTTCATGCTGCAGCACATCACAAACCACAGATCTCATCTCATCTGTAGTAGCTCAGGTTTGTGTTTGGCCCATGCTCTTTGCTGCATGTAAACCCCTGTCTGTCCCCCCACTTTGTCTGTTTTAATTGTCACTGTCCAAAAAAGGGAACAAAGAAATACCAAGGAAAAGTAGGGTTCATAAACTCAAATCACAAATCAATAAATATATAAAATAAAAAGACAGAAAAGCAGTTTTAATTGTACTATGGGAAAAAATGGTGGGGTGTGGTTGTACACTTTCCTGCTATAACTTCCTCGGTACATCCTACTCAAACCTGTTCAGCAGAAAGACAGAGAAACCATACTGACAGCAGCATCGGCATCACTATAGAAAACTGATACCACTGAAAACTGCATGTCTTAAAATGTCTTCCACAGTTTATGAGGACCCAGATTTGATGATGAATGTGAGATCCAGTACAGCAGAGGACAGACGAGAGAGTCTGGAGGGGCTGGACAACCTCTATGAGAACGATGCTGACAGAGACCATCCGGTCCATCTTTCAACACAGGATGGAGGTGAGTATAAAATACTGTGGAATTAGGAATTAGGAGAGATCATTTCAGTGTTCTCAATAAAAACAATGTGGAGCCGTATATGTTTTTGGATCCAGGGACTCAGTTTATTCATAGTGTGGAGGAAATTATAAGCCTTGGTGGAAATATGCAGTCTCTGCTCTCATCATAGTTTACACAAGAGTCTGTGTAAGGTTTTATATTTCTATGAAAATAAAATATGCATTATATTTTAATATGAATATGTCTGGAAATATATTTTTTACCCTTGTTAATTAGAGTACATGACAAACTTGTTAAACCTCCACCCAGTGTAAGGTTTATGCCACAGCTACAATACAATACAACAGTAATACCAAAACAACAGCATATTTCATACTTCATTAATAGTTAAAACACCACCTTGTGCACTCTATTGACTTGAAATTATATTTTTAATGCACAAATATAATTATTGTGGTTGTCAGTGATGGTATAGTTACAAAAAAGTAACTTAGTTACTTTACTGATTACTTAATTTTAGAAGAAACTAAGTTATATTACAAGTTACTTTATTAGTTACATTCAACAGCTGCTGGTGTTGTGCCAAAAAGTGATCATCTGTCAAACAGTGATTTCTGGTATTTGCCAAAAAATAATTGCCTGTATTTAAACAGCTGTAAATGACTTGTTGACCTATAATCTGTGAAACATGTGTCAAACATGTCAATAATATCAGGTCATTTTGAGTGAGAAGCAGCATTTCTATCACAAGGTAGAAACTGCAATCAGTTTTTAGCAAAGTGACTTTTATATATTCATTTTTTTATGAAGGTAAAAACTGTCATTGACATTAAAAATGTCTTTTTAAACAGAAATCTGTCTCTGATGGCTGAAGAAATCACAACAAATATAACATCACAGATCTATAAAGATATTTTAAGTGACCAAAAAACACTGGATTGATTATCTACAATAACACAGACTGCTACAGATTCTTGAAAAACAGATTATTTCTTCATTTCATATATAAGCCCCTCATAAATCATGTTGACTGCACTCTGTTTACAAATATGAGCAAAGACATTACACATAAAAGCACATAGAAACATCAGAATCACTTTTTGGCACAACACCAGCAACCAAATGTTTCTTCACATCTGACATAGTGTTTTTGAAGCTAGATAGCACTTTGTCGCCAGCACAGAGTGCACAACTAACCTTGATGCTGTCATCTTTAGCTGACACAAACTCACAATAGTGCCTGAATTTCAGCTGTTTATGTTTGTGTCGCCGTGTGCTGTCATTGGCCTCATGCTGAAAACGGGACTTAGTTGTCACATCGGCCAGACGTCACTCCCCGAGACGCAAGAAGAAAGCGAAAATCTATCTTTGTACTGAGGAAAACGACAAAAATAGTAACACACAGTGACTTGGATAAGTTACTGTAATCTGATTACTGGACTGCAAATAGTAACGCGTTAGATTACTTGTTACCAAAAAAGTAGTCAGATTTGAGTCAGTGGTGGTTATCCATGAATTTTCACATTTTTAATCTCACAAAGCAGAAAAAATAGTAGAGCACCTGATTATTTTCTTAAATAAGGCCCAAAATTTAATTACTGAACAGGAAAAATTCTTAGAGAAGTCCAATGTGCAATTTGGGTATAAACACATGAACTTCTTCACTCCTGTTCACTGAAAAAGAAAGACTCTGCATTAAAGCACTTTGTGAATATCAGTGGTCAAACACTATTCTCAGAGTGTGGTCAAGAGTGTGCTCTGGAGTCGATTGCTGGGACTGGTACTTACAAAATGTGCCAAGAAAGAGGCAGAAAACAAAGCACCTCAAGATTTTAAGTACTTGAGTCAGAAGGAAGACCACTGCTGCTTTTCAAGCAGAGATAAATGTATCTAGATCAGAGCCTTAGAAGGGCTCCAGAATGAACTGAGAGGAGCCAACTAACTTCTCTCAGAATCTTGTGCTGTTTTGCAGTCGCTTCCTGCAGTGGGACTCTGTTCTCACCAAGTGTCTGCTGAAAGCAAGAAAGGCTTCAGACATGTTTAATCCAACTGTGATTTCTGTGTGACTTTGCAGAACTACACAATGAGAATCTTCTCCCAGCAGTCCGAAGAAACCCTTTGAGAGTTATTGGACTAATTCTGGGTCTCCTGCTGTTAGTGGGGCTTATAGTTCTTTACACACGCCGTGAGGACCTCATTTGTTTGCTTAACACCATAAAATGAGTCATTTAAAATCTTAAATAGCTGTTTTTCTTTTTACATTACTGCTCTGTCTCCTTTTATGGTTTTCATAAGATATGACAAGTGTTTGGAAAGAGGAGCAATTCCAGATAAAGTATAGGAATCTGACATCTGAACTTGAAAGGATACATTGCCAGCTAGGAAAAGCAAACCGAACACAGGGGAACACCACAGGTGAGAAATCTTGGAAAAGAAACATCTCAAACTGACTCTAATGAAACTGTTATTAAATGATTAGCTACTAAAAACTAATTGATGATGATTTATTTCCTAAAGAATGGAAAAGATTCAGGTGCACTTGTTACTACATTTCCACTGAGAAGAAAAACTGGACAGAGAGCAGGAAAGACTGCAAGAAGAGCGGAGCAGATCTGGTCATGCTAAAAACCAAAATGAAGCATGTAAGTGTGAAATAATTGATAACATAAGGCAAATTGTAATTATTTGGAATATAAAGATATGTCCAGGGCAGCACGGTGGCACAGTAGTAGCACTGTTACCTCACAGTAAGAAGGTCTGGGTTTGAATCCACCCGGCCCAGCCCTTTCTGTGTGGAGTTTGCACGTTCTGCCCGTGTTTGTGTGGGTTTTCTCCAGGTACTTCGGGTTTCCTCCCACAGTCCACAGTCATGTAGTTAGGGAGGTTAGGTTATTGTTGATTCTAAATTGCCCATAGGTGTGAACATGAGTGTGAATCGTTGTCTGTCTCTCTGAGTTGGCCCTGCGACAAGCGGCGACCTGTACTGAGTGCCATAGGGACTCTTGCCTCGGCCATCTGGCCCTCACAGTGTCTGCCGAGAAAAATTCCAACCCTAGTTGATATCAACCATCAGGGCCGTGGTCATGTCAAACTTTGACAAGTGAATTTCAAAGATCTAATATGCATTCTATATGTGATGTTGTCAAATCTCAATAACCCATAAATGATTTGATCATGTGTTGCTGTACATCTGTTCTTTTTGTGCCATGTCTCACTCTTTAATGTCCTTTATGTTGTCTAAAATTACAATTTCCAAATTAATACTTATAACCATGATCTAAATGTTGTTGCTTTTTGTCTTAAGCAGCAAAATGGCCAAAACTTGAAGTGTGAATCTATTACTATGGAAACTGGTATAAGACCAGAAAAATAATAAGCTGCTCGTTTTTTGACAAATTATCAGGATTTTTTCAAAGAGCAGAATAAACATAAAGAGTTCTGGATCGGTCTGGAGAACAAGGACGAGACAAAGGGCTGGTCAAAGGAATGGAAATGGGTGGATGGATCATCACTGTCATTTACGTGAGAAAGTTTTTAAAATCATGATATTTGAGTTTTGTCCCTTGTTTAGTGTGCGGATGTTTTCACATGAGCTCTAAGCAATGTCAGGCCAATCAGGATGAGACACTGACAAAATTTACACGTAGCATAGAAACAGGAGATAGTTTACTTTAGAAACTTTCTCACAGCTGGAAATACTTTTTGGTTTAGGAGCTGCTGCTGTCTGTAGAGAGTGTGCAGGAGGCAGGATGCATGACACCCACTTGCTCAGAATTATCAGAAAGTTACCTGCTGGTTAAAGATCACTTCAGGTCTGATCTGACCAAACTGGACATTTAGGTTCTCACCATGGGTTGTAGACCAACAGATGTAAACCTCTGGCTCTGAAAAGTGAATCTAATGTAGATGTTAAATCTTTCTAATAGCCAGCAGGGGGCATCTTCCTGTGGTTGCATAATGAGGTAAGCTTGTATAGAAGTCTGTGGGAAAATGCCCCTTCAACTGCACTGATCGCGTCCTCAGGAAACACTTTTCAAATGAGTTCATGGTCTCATCAAAATGGACGATAAAGAAGGCTATGCTTCAGTGTGAGGGGCTCCTGTGAGTATGTGATGTCCCTTTCAAAGTCGGATCCACCGTAGCACAGTAACACAGACTAAGGTGGCCATGACAGAAATGCTCAGCCTGAGACAGTTTTGTAAACTAATGGGTGATGTCACAGTGGCAACGTCCATCTTTTATATACAGTGTATGGCTCTCACATCTACGTCTTTTGTCTAGAAAAGTTTAGTGCTGCAGTACATGTATGAAAATGGCATAAATGGTAATTATGAGGCAGGATATATGGAAGTTAAATAGTTAAGTAGGAGAATATTTTGATCCATGTTTCTGAGCACTCCTAAGAACTTCCTGCAAAATAATCTGCTGTGTTTTCAGGATTTTACCTGTAACAACATTCTACTTGTTCAACAGAGCCTGGAAGGCAGAAGTGAATTCAAAACCTGAG
>JASGAU010403855.1:0-26727 GCA_030220045.1 Australoheros facetus | reverse complement strand
TTTGTACAGAACAAAGTATTCAATGAGAATATTTCATTCATTCAGATCTAGGATGTGTTATTTGAGTGTTCCCTTTATTTTTTTGAGCAGTGTATAAAAGGTGGGTGTACTCACAATACAGTCACCCACTACTTTGTGAACCGGCTGTCTTGAAACCTTTAACTTTATGAGATTTGCCATTTTGGATTCTTAGAGTCAAAAGGTCAGTTACCAAGGTGACTGCAGGGACTGTACACGTGCATCACAGACTCCTCGAATGCTCGATTAATCATACTTGTATCTATTAAAAATACTCCAAAAGGCATCAACATCATATGGCTCAGAAGTCCAGTCTAGTTTAAATAGCTGAGGCAAAACCTATAAGACTACTGGCTATACCTTCTGTGTCAGACCCATGTCTGAACTCATGTTAAGCTTGCTTCATAAATTGGAGCAAGTGTCTCTGGAGAGTCTTCTGTGGGCTTTAGTGGTGATTACAGGTGACATTTTAAGGAACAGTTCACCTCCTGATAGTTCCTCTCTTCCCTAAATAAATGTTATTTTAGAGGTTGTTCCACTCATGCTCGTTGCCCCATTGGACTTTTTTTTTCCTACAGATTCTCATATTTCAGCAACAACTTTGGTTATTGAGATTTCACACATGACATCATGTGCACATTGCTCAAGAGTTGCCCGCCACGCTGGACATGATACAAGCATCAGTTGTTACAGAAAAATGTGTATTCCCCAACTGGTTGGCAGTGGTTCCTGGAGGTCGTTGGATCTCATTGGGTGAAATCAGCTGCTAAGAAGGTGCTGCACCAAAAATTGCCAGTTGCCTGTAGGTTTTCATGTTTGTCGGTAAATATTAATTAACTTCTAGCCAAGCGATAGTAAAAAAAAATGTTTCAAGTGCGACACAAACCAAAAATGGATGTTTGCTTTCAAAGTAAAAGTTGTGCATCCACGCTGCAGCCAACATATTGCAAGAGGCTCAACTTTTACTTTGAAGGTGAACGATCTCCTTTTCCGGTTTGTGTTGCACTTTTAACAGTCTTACTACAGTTCAGAGAGTAGCTGGACAGTGTTTGTAGACAAGTCTGTTACTTTCATTCAAACTACGGCTACAGCAATAGCGACCAAAGCAATCAGAAGGTGGTTCTGTCAACTGGATTGGGAATACACATTTTCTCCTAGTGACAGGTTGTTGCCAGTGGGTCTGAAGGCCCGCATGACTGGGGCATTAGCAATCATATTCTCAGCATCTACCCTCAACCTCCAGCAACTGGTCAGGGAACGCTCATTTTTCATTCCTGAGCAGTTGTTGCCAGATGGTCGCAGACCAGTCTCAAGGCGTATGTGACAGGGGCCTTATTCACTTGAGCATACATTATCACCATGATTGTCACATAGTGTCCAAGTTAAAGTCATGTGGTTAGTGGTCACATTTCCACAAAACCTCAATAACAATGATGGCTAAAAATACTAAAGTGATAAATTAGCTGGAATCCTTAAAACTCTGAAATAGCTACCATTGGTTTTTGGATGAAGCTACTTAAATGTACACATTTTTTACAAATCAAGCGAGTAAGCTTCCAAACTTTTACACATACTTACCAAAGCATGAGATTTTAATGAGCATGTGTATCTTCTGCTTGGGAGCCCGCCGTGTGTCAGCTAGTTAGTTGCTTTAAATGCTCTTTTGGTTATCAGGAGTGTTCACAAGAGGCCTCGGTGCATAAACAGCCAATCAGCAGGCATGAGGGGAAGCCTCACTGATCTTCTCTGTCAGGCTGCATCATCCTGCCGTTTCCTCATGATGTGGCTCTGATATCTTAAGCTGCAGATGAAAATTTATAAAGTTTACAGACTTCTGTGAGCCAAGTGGTGTTTACACAAGCATAACTGATTCTGAGAAACTGTGGGTGCTAAACTCTGAGACTGCTTTGAATTCTAGAGAAGTCAGTTGGTAAAAATCCCACCAAAAAAGTCATAGCCCTACACTGACCCGAGTGACTAAAACTGTGACTCTCTGGAATACTGGAGACATTAAGCTGAACAATTGCTACCAGCCAGGAAGGCATGATTTCCCCCTGTCGTTCATCCAAGCCAAACAGAGACACACAAACACACGTACAACAAACATAAAAGCATGAGCATGGAGCATGGAAATCACCCTGTCTGACTCACTATATTTTGTCTCGAGCCCTGGTGACAGTAAAGAACAATAATAAAGTAAACCCACTTTGGTCCATTTGTCCCATAAAAATCCAGATTGATTCTGATCATACTTCAGCAGGAGAGAATTTGGTGTCCCTGTGGAGTCAATGATTAGCATATTGCTTGTTGACATATGTTTAATTGATTAAAACAGGCCTGCTGTGATTTCACTGTGTTTTGTTTTTAAAGGCCGAGGTTCTGACAGAAATACTCGGGGAAGTATTGCATTTGGCGGTGAGCTCAAGTTCCCATACATGAGAGCACTGAACTTAATTCAAAACGCCTTGGACACAAGGCTGACTGTCGGGCTAGTGAGAGAGAGAGAGAGATAGCTGTAACCTTGCATTGAACTCCCAAGAATCTCAGCGTACTCCTTTGGATCACAGCAGCAGAAAATACTTACACAAGTTACATGATTTAGTGGCTGAGTTTCAAAGCCCGGACCCCTTTAGACAGAAGGCTTGCTAGTGAAATAACTTTTCCATTAGACAGTAACAGAGCTCTACCCCAACAAAACTACCCTTGCATTGTTTAGAAAGAGGAACTGATTTGATATGCAAAGTGTGCCACGTTTGTCACATGCATCGTATACTTTACTTTGTTTCTGCAAATATACACAAAACCAGAAAAGCAACAAGACTAGAGGAGGAACAGGAACATGGTTTCACAGAGTCATGAAAAGCCCCTTTCTCTTTCTTTTATTCTTTTCAGGTAACAAACACTTTTTCATGACGTAGCTTATAAACCCTGACAGGCAAACTGAGAAACTACGAAAATTGTTTGTTCATGTGGTTCTTACTTGTCCTTCATGAGGCTATTTTACTTGTAACATCATGTTTTATTAAAAGACTTGAAATTAGAGATTAGGACCTTGAATTCATCAGGTAAGTGTTTTGAATTTGACTTTTTTTTCTTTGCCACCAGAAGTGTCGCCCTCTATTGGCCATTTGAAATAATGCAGGTTTAAGGCATGTCCACATTTTCTTCTATTTTGAAACCAAGAGACTATGTCTGTCTTTTATATACAGTCTACTTTCATTTTTATTGCACAAAAGGTGCAAACTACCCAGGCCACAAAAACATTCCTCTGCTGTGAAAAGCATCATGCTGTCTGTGAAAGTGTTTGGACAGACAGCATGCTAACACAAAGCTAGCAGCCAGTAACCCAGGGGGATGTTAAAGCTGTGTGTATATGCCAGCTAAGTAGCCAAAGTCTTCAACAGGTAAAAAAAGGACACTGAAAAAAGTCAGGCTTGTAGCATTGTAGCCTCCATTTCCTGTTCCTACAGTAGAATCACGGTGCCGATCACTTAGAAGTGCTCTTCGTGCTGGTTTCAGCTTTGCTGCCAGCTCTGTGATAAAACTTCAAAACAAAAAGAAAGATCTCATCACAAAGAAAACACTTGATAAAACCCAATGTCTCTTACAACTTCATCTATACTTTGTGTTTTGTTCTGGTCATAAGATGTTTGTATGCTAACATGCTCACTGAAGACAGTGGCAAACATCTGCTAAATAGAGTACCACTGTACTAAATCAGCGCCACTAGCATGACCATAGATGGTTTACTAAAGAAAAATAAACTGGCTGGCAGCATGACCCAAGACCCCACAAAGAAAGCAGCACCTAAAAATCTAAATCACACAGACCCAAGGGGCCAAGGACAAAAATGAGAGAAACAGGGTATGAAAAATATGTTACAGCATGTCATCTAACTTTCTCTTTTTTATTTAAGACTATCTAAGGGGCTTTTATTTGAAGACACTGTTGTTTTTTTCTGACAATCTAATGAGGTTTAAGTTTGTTTGGTGTAAATAAAAAAAGAGTGTATAAAGCAGAGGTTCTCAAGAACCATGAACCTCATTTAAGGGACATCATTTTTTCTGCTTCAATAAGCCTAACATCAATTAAGCATATACTCCTGTACTTTGTTTTAGTTTGAAGCCAGTGGACTTTTTATGTTCTAAAACTTTTGAACATAAATATTTCTGTCATGTCTGAAGTGATTCGTCACAATAATAATAGTGGGAGTAAAAGATAAAATGCGCTTCTTTTGTTGTTAGTCACCATTTGTACATACAATCTTGGGAAAAAAGAAAGTTTTCATAGGGCTCTGTGGAGTTCTGTGGAAAAGCAAATATGTCATTAAAAGGGTAAGTGGAAGATAGGTAAATCTCAGACTCTATGGGCCTCAGTTAGCATGTTAAATGTTAAAGTTCATCAAGTACAATTCAAATTATGGCCTGTTTTCCAGGAGAAAGCCTCTTCTCTCTAAAAAGAAAAAGGCTTAATCTTCCGAAGTTCAATTTTAACAATCCACAAGACTTCTGGAACAATGTTCTTTGGACTGCTGAGACCAAAGTAGAGATCTTTGCGCATAAAAAATGCACAGCACCACATTTGGTGAAAATCAAACACAGCACATCAGCAAAAACACCTCATATCAACTCTCAAGCACAGTGGTGAAGGGGTGATGATTTGGGCTTGTTTTGCAGCTTCAGGACCTGGGCACCTTGCAGTCATTAAGTCAACCCTGAAAAAAATGATCCCAAGCACAGCAGCAGATCTACAAGAAAATGTCTGAAAAAAAAAAAAAGAATCAAGGTAGTTTCAATGATCCAGTCAAAGTTCAGACCTCAACTTGTTTGAAATGCTGTTGTGGTACCTGAAGAGAGCTGTGCATAAATGAATGAACTAAAGCAACATTGTAAAGGAGAGTGGGCCAAAATTTCTCCACAATGATGTGAGAGATTGATAAAGTCACATATAAAATCATTTCACATTACTGGATGCACTTTCTAATATTAGAAGACATTTTATCATTTATACTGTAGCAAATTCCCATAAGGACTGCTTGGTCCACTCTGGAATCCCACTTTGAGATCCACTGGTGTAAAGAGTCTCTCAGCCAGTTCTGTTTGAGATCTCTTTCTGTTAGAAAAAAGGGAGATCTTCCTCCTCACTGTCTCCAAGTGCTTGTTCATTGGGGATTGTGTGATCAGTGGTGTTTTCTCTCTAAAAGTATATGATTTTTACCTTATAATTTATTACTCATTCTCGATTTTGTCATGCCAGACAAAGCAGTGCAAATATCATTAAAAGACAGATCAGTTAGAAGAGAATTTTTCAACCTTGCAATGACCTCATGTTTGTGTGTGAATAAGTGGCAAAGTATTCATAACTGATACTTCCCAGCAGCCTTCACCTTTAGGAGGAACAACAGACTGAACAAACACAAAATGTGAGCAGCTTTCTCACTGGCAGCCGGGTTATTAATCCCAGCATCGTTTTATTTGTCTGAAATGTTTGCATATCAGAGTGGAGTCTTATTTACTGTTCCAGTAGTACCACTGCAGACATGTTGAAGTAGAAAAATATTTCCCCACTCAGTAAAATTAGTCTTACCATTGTTCACAGTGTTTCAAAAACTGGTTAGGTTCTTGTCACGCATGAGAGGGAAGCCAATAAAAACTGACTTCTCAGAGCTCGACTTTGGCAATTATCTGACGCTGACACTGTTATTTCACATTTGACTGAGTATTCCTGCCTCCTATGGATAACTGGTCCCTGTCTGAGTGGTACCTGTTCATCTGTTAGTTGTCATCAAATTCAGCTTCCAAATTGGAATTACAGAATAAAATGGTTACAACTGCTCCCAAAAAAAAATTCCCCTAATACGTTGTTGGGGTGTTTATGATGCATAATGTGCTGTATGTCTGCAGAGAAAAGAGCTGCAACAATGTGAGTATGAATGGGCGAATGTGGCATGTTGTGGTTCCTAAAATTAGAAAATCACTTTACAGAAGTGGTTTCTTTACATTTTACCATTCCCTGCTGTCTGCCAACGCACTAAACAAGGTAAAGAGGTGAACTACCGTGAGCTCGCTCATCTCTTAGATTTGAGCTGCTGGCGTTCCAGTATGCTAGAAATGCAGCTGGACTTTTTTTTTTATGTTTAAATTGTATTTTAATTGGAGGGGGGGGTATAGTGTTTTATTTTTTAAGGTAATAGGATGAAACATGTTTTATTTAGTACCAAAATCATTTATTTTAGCTTTATTTTGATTCATGTGTACAAACAGAGTGTGTGATTCACATAGCTTGAAAACTACTCTGCAGCTACTTTATAAAGAACATTAAATTTAATTAAAGTACCAAATAATTATAAATAGTCCACTGACAGTAGTCGCATGCTGTAGAATAGTAATTCCTCAATTAAGTATTTTTTATTTAATTATTATTTAAAATGTAATTATTTGCACACATTAGTAATGTTGATTAATTCATACTTAATAAGCTTATCACCTTTATTATAAACCCAAATATATTTTGTGGCTCCGTACAAAAAAAAAAAATCCTTTGTTGGTAAAGGTTGTCAACCCCTGACATACACGGGGCTCACAAACTAGTCATCAGTGAACAGAGAGAAAAAACTTAAAGTGCTAAAATATTTTTTATATCTGCTTGTAGATGGAAAAAACAATTAAAATATAGCATTAGTTATGTCTGAAATAAAGTGAAACTTGTCTTTTGATTGTTCTTATAGAGAAACTGATTTAGCCCCTAAAACATTCTGCCAACACATGGTCCATTAAGGATTTACAAGGTGACATTGTTTATCTGGCATCCTTGAGGTTTTTAAATAGTAAGCTACGGCAGAAGTTAGGAACTTGGCTTTATCAAATCAGAAACTTCTATAAGAAGTGCTGACTGAGGGCTGCTGTCAGGTGGCTGCAGCTCAAAATTCTCTGCTGCTGCTTCTGCTGCTGCTTTGCGCCTGAAATCACAACAGCCGTGAAGTGGCTCCTGCTGCTGTGACTTTAATAAGACTTACAGAGAGGTATTTTAATACAATCCAAATCCATAAATAAATAACATTTTAAAACAGCTACTGTCTCTACCCCATATGTCAGCAAACAATCAAAAGCAGCCAGAATGGAGAGGAAAAGAAAGGAATGTTCTGCCTTTTTGGGCCTCGTTAATTTTGGACTTCGTCCCCAGCGAGACTGGGTGCTTGCTCTTCTTAGGTTTTTAGCTCAGAGAGCGGTATGAGCTCGTGTGCATGCTTGTAGCAGTTTTTATCTAAATGGCTGTGGTAATATTCTGGATATATAATGTATATAGTATAGTATGAATGACAAAAATTTCAGGCAGCATGGTGGAAGAGTGGTTTGCACTGTCACTTCACAGCAAGAAAGTCCTGGGTTTGAATCCACCAACTGGCTGGGGCCTCTCTGAGTGGAGTTTGCATGTTTTCCATGTGTCCCTCCGGGTGCTTTGGCTTCCTCCCAAAGTCCAGGGACATATACATGTTAGGTTACTTGGTTACTGTGAATGTGAATGTGAGTTGAAATGGTTGTCTGTCTCTCCCTGTGATAGACTGGCAACCTGTCCAGGGTGTACCCCATATCCAGTCCCATGTCAGCTGAGTTAATTCAGTTTCAAATCTATTTTAGTTGTAATAATCAGATGACCCCCACTATGAGGAAGCACTTGGCAGTGGTGGGAAGTAAAACCTCTGTTTTAACAGGAAGAAACCTTGGGCAGAACCAGGCTCAGCCATCTGCCTCAAATGTTTGAGGGGTGAGGGGGAAAGAGAAAAAAGAAAGGAGAGTGTTGGCTCCAGAAAATGGATGGATGGATAAATGTCAAATTACAAATCTCATAAGATTGCAATTAGTTAGAAAGGCACATGTATGTTTTTCCCACAATGAAACAGCTGTGTTTCTTCATCTGGCTAACTATTTCTACTGCTGACAAAAATCATATAAAATTAGATAAAAATTATTCCATAAAACTGTCCTTCCCACTGATTTGCAACATTTCCCATAACGAAATTCTTCGTAAATAGGAGTTCAAAATTTCATAACATATCATAAAATATCAAAATATTATCTGAAGTAATTTCTTTAATTTTGGAAGATAAATAAGGGCTAAAAAAACAACATTTGATCTTGTTCCCAGGTGACATGTGTGGCTCCTGTATCACTATGAAGGCTTTTAGGTTGCTGATGACATTTTTCTTTATCATTGGAAAAAATGCTCATTTCATGTTCAGCATTCTGTCACAACTCCTCCCGTTAAATTAAATTCCTGACAGCTTCCTTGCATTCCTTACAGTACACACACACACACACACACACACACACACACACAATCATATACACTCAGAGTCAGACTAAGTACATGTGTTCAGCCCTCTGATTTTTCACTCTTCTCCACCGCAAATGTCATTAACTTTTCAACACCCCTGCCTTCCCTGAACACACTCCCTGTTGTTTGGTAATAAATAACACTGACTATACATAGTTATATGATGTAATCACTACACTGCTGTTTTATTTTTATAGATACTGTTTCTCATTGTTTCCTATTACTTTTGCTCTGACCCTTCCCTTTGTGTGCAACAAACTTCCTGAGAATATGACTGAGTTTACGACAGGGCAGGAGGCGGTGCCTTTATGATTGAATATGTTTGCTAACCTGGAAGGCCATGTGTAGGCTACACGGTTTTGAAAGCACTGTTTGGCTTTCTCTGAACCCTTTTAAATTGCAGAATAACAATAACAATATGGAACAATAAAATGGTGATAGACACAAACACTCTTTCCATTTGAGAGACTTTTTGATCCAAGTCCAAATCTAAAAGACTCTGCAACCAGCACGGCTTTAATGTTTTTAAGTGTTTACTCTACCAGAGTATTCCACAATGTCTGTCGAGGAAACCCAAAAGGGCTGAGTCAGAGATCCCATCTCTTCCGGAGGCAGGGCGAGCGGTGAGCTCCTTTGAAAGGCAACATGGAAAGATCAACGGGCATCTCCTGAGGGAGCCTCTGCTCCATACTGTGCTGCTGTCCCATGGCCAAACAGCCCAGGGCCCTGCAGTCTGCTGCTGTTAGCCTGTGTTGTTTACTTAGGGAGGACTTTCAACCCTGGACAGCCATCATGACCTGTATTCTCTCTTTTTGTTTGTCTGTCTGACCCTTCCTTACAGCATTTGATCATTTATTTGCAACAAATTCCAGCTCTGTTTCAAACCTGCAACTCGATTACAAGCACTCTCAGATAGTAACTGTAGCATGAATGTGACCCTCGGCTCTGCGAGCAGATATCCAGATGAGAGCGCAGGGAGGATTTCTGTGCTGCTGTGTTTATATTTCCTCCCTCATAGCACCATGGATACAGTGCCAAGCTAGGACCTCCTCATAAATTCAGATACCTATAAATATTTGCCCGTGTTTTGAGTTCAACACTAGTTTGCATTTACATATCTAAAGGTGCTTTTGTAATTTATCTCCTTGGAAGCTCAAGGACTTAATGCCCGGTGGTCTCGGTAGACAAATTGGGTTTTATATAACATTCAGCAGCAAATAATCACAAGCCATGCTTTTCCATTCACAACATTTTCAACAGGTTTGAACACAGGAAAATTTAAAAAGAAAAAAAAAAAAAGCAAACATTATGATGAATATGAAGGAAATTGCAAAAAAATGTATCATTCCAATCTAATGTCAAAAGTCAAATAAGAGAAATAGGTGCAATAACTGTTCACCTCCAAACTGGATTTGTCTGTTATGCAGTGCCGCACATTCCTCCACACTCAATAAACTTAGCTGAATCAATATGTCAAAGAGCAGACAGATAATGCTAAGCTCAGGCATAAATCCTAACCATCTCTAAAATCTTTTCATGTGGAATTACTCACAGGCCATATTCTCTTAAGTACAGTAAACATTGTGACAGGTACTTTGAGCTGCTGGTTCAAGAGGACACAGGAAAGTGGATTGGTCTTTAAGCCCACAGGGGCCAGGAGAAAAGGAAAACTCCCGAGTGAAAACGTCGCCAGAAAGAATAAAGGTTTGCTTTAATGAAACACAAGCTTGGAAGCAAGCCACCCAGCAAAGCTGGAAATGTCATTTTCATCCCGAGGTGCAACTTTTAGGCGAAATTCTTGTCTCGCATTAGCTGCCCATGATGTCTTCTTCTTTCCTCCCAGTCGCGAAAACATCTGAGAAAATAAAGCTCTTTGGTATCCATTCAGCCGAGGAGAAATGGGGAGTTAAAGCATAGATGGGAATGACTCATACAAAAATATGCATGCAGAAGGTGGTTCTTTCCATAATTTCAAGACACTGATGTGTTTTCTTTAAAACAATGTTCTTCTTTTAAAACAAACTGCAGATTTATTTGTATCATCAGAACAATTTATTGGACTGAATTTAAATAAAATAATTTCTCATAATATTCAAAAAAAAAAAAGAGAGAGAAGAAAAGAAAAGAAAATAGTAAAACAACAAGAAAACATGTTATTTAAGAAAAATAAATAAGTCCGGTTGAGTAGATGACATGAGCTTTTTGGCTGAAGCAAGTTGTGAACAAAAGCAAAGAAAAAACTCTTTGTGCTAAAATTTACATGTAACTCATCAGACAGCCTTCAGGTTTCAGTCTCTTGGGAACTGTGTTTTTTTTTTTTTCTTAGGTCTGAAATGGTCCCACACCACTTGCTGAGGCCATGCAACAATATGAAAAATCAAAATACTTCTCAAAATTCATGATTTGGCTGTGAACTGCAGTTTTTTTTTTCATCACAATGAGGTTGCACTTTTTAAGAACATGTTGCATTACAATTCTCCTTTTAATCATTACAGCGATTCATCACAATCATCAAAAAAAAAAAGCATGGATTTGTTCAGAGATGAGCTCACTCTTCACTTTGGTCTAACTTTGGTTAGAAATGATGCAACGGCACATGTTATTATTATGAAAGGTATACAGTTTATAGTGAGTCAGGTAGTGCGGCCAGCAGCCTTCATTTGCAGTTTATAGCTAAGGACATAAAGGTCAGCGGGCCTACAGCTATTCTGGGCATTCTTTGTTCAAACAAGCCATCCAACTGTTTTACATGCACGAGATTTTGTAGCTCTGCTTCGAGAGTAGTACCTTAATGCCGCCCGCCAGCCAACAGTGTTCTCATGTTAAAAAAATAATAATAATTGTCTCAAGAACTTGATTATTTTGCATCTTTTTTTAAACGATTAAACACAACACAATGTGATATAGTCATTTATACCCTGTTTAAACCAAACTAGTTTCAGTCAAATACAGTAAGAGGTTTCAGTGGAAAACGTGCACATTCAACACTACTGTACTACCACTTATCAAGAGAGAAAATAGAAAAGAAGACGTCAGAATGGTTTAACTTCTACTCTACATTGATATCTTTATTGACAATCATAGCCATGCTTTCAACTATGGAAGATTTATAAATATTTTTTTTCTTTTGATTCATATAAGTTGTCTTGGCACTTATGGCATGATTCCAGTTTTGGGGGAAAAAAATCAAAGTCTTTAAAGAGTACAGCGCCATATGAAGCACTGATATCCAATCAACAGCTTCAAAGAGAAATCCATTATGTACAAGATGGCTTTCTTTGAGGAACCCAGATTTGGTTCTGTGTGCCACAGATGGGAGAGATACTGAGTGCAGGTCCAGCAACCATCCATAGCAGGCCACCTAATTGATCATCTGGCCTGGTGTTTCCCTTTGTTGTTGTATTTTAAGGCAAAAAGATCCTCACATCAATCTGGAACCCAATCGCAGATACTCCATGCTTGATTCAAGCTTCTAGTCTGACTTAAGTTCATCTCAAACTTCTTTCCCCCTACCCATCCAACTCTTCTTGCATTAGCTGAGAGGGAAGGAAACCAACACTGCCTCCAAATACTTCCACAATACACAGAATCCAGACAGAAGGAACCAGGGGATTTCTGTCCACCCAGAAGGTTAAGATGTTCAAGCTAAGGCCATGGGGCACCAGGGTTCGCCTCTCACGGAAGCCACATCTGATGACTGAGTCAAGCCAACGCTGTTGTACAGGCCGTCCTGTCCCGGGTACTTCACAGCTGAGCCCGAGCCTGCTCCCTCTCCTGAGCTAGACAGCACGGATGAACTCACCTGCAACACCAGAAAACACTTTTTTTTAGCCCATAAACATGCTTGAAAAATGTGAACTTATTGTATAAAATAAACATTCTCGTCATGGAGTGTGACCTTGTGTTTTTTAAGGACTGAGATGCCATTTGCATTGCAATATTGAGGAAAAAAGAGAGCATAAGAAATGTGATACTCATATTACTGTAATATCACAGTTAACCACAGTAATAGCACAGTCATAACCACAAAGCATCAGTCAGCCTCCATGTGATTTTTTTAGCAACAGTTCTTTCAGTTTTTAGTTTACAAAATATTCAATTATAATAATTTATAATCATTTTGAAGGTAGTAAGTAATATTATTACACACTTACAGACATTTCATTGTTTTGTTTTTTTATTCTATTATAAATCAGTTTTACCCCTGACACTCCGGAGGGAGAGCTGGTTTTCGAGCAGTCTTCAGAATTGGATGAAGAGGTGGATGTAGGAGTCATGGAGACAGAGTTGTTACTTCCTAAAAGATTATAAATTATGTTGTTGTTACCTTATCTTAAAAATCGACATTCTATGAGAACTAGCCTCAAGCATAAGCAATATTTTTTTGTAACTCACCAGAAGATCCCTTTGTTTTATTCAAAGTTTTTGGTTTTCGTTTTCTTGTCTGGATTCCCTCTTTCTTCATGGCGAGAGGTCGGGGTACCTGTAAAATGTGATTATTTTTTTTTATCATTATTATTATTTAAACAATAATGGTCGATTTTGTAAAATTAAAAATGAATTCGAGGAAAACTTTAAAATCGCAGTAAACTCACTCCGTGTAATTTGGTGTAGAGGCCGCACGCGTTGCACACCGGCTCTCCCTCCGCGTTTCTGCGCCACAGAGTGGTCGTGCTGGTTTGACAGTTGGCGCAGGAAAGGCCGATTCTTCTGGACGTGGACTGTTGACGAAAACACAACGAAACATCAGTGATTTTAATTAAATTTGGATATTTAAAAACACAAAACAGCCCACACAACACTAATTTAATTAAAAATAGGGCATCCATGCTCGACTTCCTAGCAATAATACAGACCCTGTTATAATCTCCATTTAACTGGCATTTACGCGCGGCTTTTTACAGTATGTTAATTCTCAGGGAGTCCATACGTGACATCTCATTTCGTCGTAAAAACTGCGTGTAATCGCACCAGGAAAAATTTGGCACTATTGACGCCTTTCTGGATTAATTTACCCAACACCAGCTGCGCGTGGAAATGCAGATAAAGTGTCTCGATACATTAACACCCTCTACGTGTGGATTGATTTAATGCTAATTTAATGAATTGCGTTAAAGACAAATGGCCTCTTCCCTATGAAGCAACTTAATGAATTTCTTGACTGATGAATAAATAACAGTGGCTAAGCTTCCCAAATAATAGAAACAGTTTTCCCAAAAAGCACCACTCCTCCACTCAAAAGTGAAATGCACGTTTTTGTTGTTTTTTTTTTTTTGTTTTCATTTTATTTAAATCACGTGACACAATGTAATTAAAAAGGCCTGATTAAAATCAAGTCTGAACAGGAGGTTGCATCACCGAAAAGCTTCTTCCTCTAAGGCCTACGCGTGACATCGACGGTGACCTCCAGCAAATGTTTGAAACAATTAGGCAGGAAATTGAGTGCTTTAAGTGGTCCCCTGTCTCCTTACCGTGCGTTTGGGTGGTTTAATTAATGGCCGGCTCAGACCATTCATTTTGCTATACAGGCCGCAGGCGTTGCAGAGAAAGTGGCCCGTGCCGTCGCGCCTCCACAGCGGCGTGGATATGGAGCCGCAGTTTACGCACTCCCTGCTCTCCCCCATGTCGTCGATAATATCTGAAACTGAAAAAAATGCTTGAATCAGAATAAGGCACAGTTTGTGAGAGTTAAATATTATGGCTGGTTATTATTTCACAAGTGACTGAGTTTCTGGAAACTTATATCAAGTGAAGCAAACAGATTCATTGTAGGAAAGCGGCCTGTTTATTAGACACCTTGATTAATCCTGTCTATTAGATAACTTGATTAAAGATGAGAGCTTTAAAAAAAACAGACATAGTTTTAATATATAAATTTATACTGGTGTGACAATGTTGCTTGAAACCCTTAGTGGATTTTATTTTATGTAAATGTTTTGTTTTGCATATTTTGGGCAGTAGTAAGCTACACATACAAGCGTACACATATGGACCTAATGTTTCTTGTAGCCCTTATACGCTCATATCCTTTCATGAATCAATTTTTGGTAGTACGAGAAACATATTTTGGTCGACTCTTCTCAACATTTTTAACTCAGGCCTCCATAAGGGAATCGGCTTCTGTTACAAAGACGCACAGGCGCTTGGTGCCTTCCCTCCAGACACTTCAAGGTTGTGCGCATAATTAAAATGCCTCTTCTTTTCATCACACACAGTGAGAAAGAAAACTATTCCATCTCTGTGCCTCCTTCTACTTTGCTTTTTTTTTTTTGTTTTTTGTTTTTTTCTTACCTCCGTTTGGTCCTCGAATCAAGGGCGCACTCCTGCTTTGCAAGGTGTGGAGCATCGTGTTATCAAAAGGTGCCCCGGGCCAAGGCGAGGGCAGCTGGGGTGCAACATAGGGGGAATATGGACTCGGGTAGGTCCCACTAAGGGGACGAGAAAGGCCGTACTGGTCTCTGCTGCTCACATTCAATGTGTTACTGTAGCTCGTGTCCCTGGGCGTCCCGTTATTAATGGGGGGACTTGGAGGGTAATGGAAACGACTGGAGGCGTGCGGGCTCCCGGTACTGTATGAAGGGCTCTCTGGGGTGGACTGTGACCAGACCGAGTGACTGGAGACAGCGTGACTGGGCTGAGTAGATCCACTAGCCTGCAGATAAGGCAGGCTGGGTATTATGGGGCCCATCCGCGAGCTAGGGACATACACGGGGGAGTTGGGGTTGGAGTGCATATAACCACCAGATGTCGAATCATATCCAGTCTGGCTCTGGGCCGCAGCAATGGCCAGTGTTTGGTACATGTCGGCCGGATCTACCAGCAAGCTTGTCTTGTGTGGTCCGGTGGAGAGGACGAGTTTGCTCCCCTGGTCTAAATCCGTAAAGAGCGGGATATCCTCGGTAGTGGTCAGGGTGTTGTTATGGTGTCCGAAGTGAAGGTAGGAGTGCAGGGATCTGCTGTCGGAGCGACGGTGCCCCAGTGCGTCAAGCTCGTTCGGCGGTGTCCTCAGCTCATCCGAGGTGGGACCTTCCCTCCTGCTGTCACCAGGCAGGTAGTTCTGCTCAGCCGGTGACCCTGGGCTGCTGGACACTTCTCGCTTGACCATGGACCAGCTGTTTTCGCCCAGGTCCATCCAGGAGCACTTTCCATACACCGTAGGAGTAAATAAAAATGTTCAGGGAGTGGGCTACCCTGTAACAAAAAGAGTTGGACGGTTATGAAATCAGAGGAAATTGTCCTTTTTGTGAGGTTAAGGATAAGTGAATTGAAAATATATCCCCAAAACATCTTGACAAGTTTCTGGAAAAACGCAAACGGACACCCGGTGTACAGCCAGGTTTCATCTTTTGATGAACTATGTTTTCAAAAAAAAAAAAAAAAAGAAAGAAAGAAAGAAAAAGAAAAACGCAATAAACTATGCTGCTGTTAATTATTACTGAGTCAGCTCATCTCTAGGTCCAATAAAGTCCAGTCCACAGTGACTGCCATGCTCCCATCAAGCGCTCTTAAGAGGCACTGGATCCATCAAATCCCTATCCTCCCCTCCACACGCACATACGCAAGTATACGCACAAATAAGAGATAGGAAACAAAACGCAATATGTCTTCACAGCAAAAGAGATAACCGTTTGATAAGAGTCAAAACAGATAAGGACCGAAAGGCAGGCTGGAGCGATAAAAACAATACCCCTGAAATTATGAGTTAGGTCCTGCTGCGCTCGCCGCGACACGGCCAGATGTTTAAAGCAGCTGTGTGCGTCTCCGGTTGGAGAAACACGAGTTTAAAACAAGAAGAAGAAGAAGAGCATATGAGACGCTGTACAACACTTACCTGCTACAAGTGTGCCATATAGGTCGCACGCAAACTTCCTAACAGTGAGCCGCTGCTTCTCTTGGAAGTAATGGGAAAGTTTACTGCTGTTAGAGGAGGTTTATGAGAGGAGGCGCCTCTGGTGGCTGCGGCTGCGGAAGGTGGACCAATCGTATGGAGCGTGAGCGGCTGGAAACACGATGGGGGTGCCAGCCTATGAACTCCTCCAATCATTCACGCAGAAAAACAGACAGAGAGAAAAGACACTTGATCAGGTCTGAAAGTTACAATAATTCGTTAATGCGATCACGTTTCACAGACAGTTACGCTTTCGGATAAAGATGAATAAGCCCCACCTCCTCTCGGCTGTTTTTTTAAATAACGTCCAGCGTGACCGGTCAATAATTATTATTATATATTTAAACGAGACTTTTTCAATTTGAAATCTGTACATTTTTGACATGTTGCTGTTCTCCTTCCGCTGTTTGTTTCTCTTGGTTTGTTTAAAGTTTACTCCAACAAGTAGAAATGAGCAGCTTTGAGATACTTTTTATTTTTACTCGACTCGACTGTTTTACCTCCTGGAAAATGGTCACATTTTTAACTCGGTCGTATGACAGCTGGTAGATTAATTTAGCAACGATGAGCTTGTTACTAAATCAAACTTCTAAAAAAAAATGTAATTAAAATTAGCTTCAGCTCAGCCTCAACGGGATAGTACAACTCCCACGTTTACGCAGTGTATGAACCACGCCTGCGTGAAGCAAACTTTTGCTTTCGATACTTTAGATACTTTAAAATGATTATGTTATCTGGTTAGTCCAAATTTTGAAGGCTGGACCTTCACAGTGTACTCTTTCCTTAAGTGAACGAACTGAATAGTTCTTTTCTTTCTTTTTTTCTTTTTTTTGACTGAGTGGTAGGCTTACAGTATTATTCTAGCAAAAGTTATGTCTCAACAACTTAAAACTGTACTTTTTTATAACAGCCTGATAATCGATTGATAAAATATATTTTCTTTGGAGTTTGTGTGAAAATGCGGCTTAGGCCTACTGTTAGGTTTTTGAGGGTTTTTTTTAAATTGCTTTTGCTGACTTGATCTTAATTCAAAGTATCACCACCCCAGCCCCCACCACCCTACATTTGTTCATTTCCCCCTCCTCGTTGCAGTGATCAATAAATCCCCTCTTAATTAGTTTAAGTCAGACGGCTCTCGTTGAGCGTTAAAGTGCTTGGGGTGTGCGTGTGTGGAAGCGCAAACTCTCTGAGGAGCTCCTCTTTGACACGCGATGATTCGTTCAGCCCGAATATACATCGCGAAGAGTGAAGTGATCAGAAGTAGGGAGGTGTCAATTGAATCATGGACTCATTCGCAGGTCTTCTGGGTCACACTCGCAGCCTTCAGCAGGTATTGTTTTGTCTGGACAGCTGATCGGATTACCTCCAACGGCCTACTACTTCAAACTACTGCAGGCAGATTCGAGAGCGTTCTAATATTCTAATATTAATCCTGCATCTATTAGGCTGATAATAGGCTTTATATTGCGTAATATTGCATCTATATCTACTGCTTCGACAGCTGCACAGCAGACAGAAATGAGAGGGGAAATGTAGACACCACTATTTATGATTAATAGCCTATTACTATTGTATCAGTGTCAGTTACGTTAAGTGTTTTTCGAATAAAATACACAGCTGGGCTTCCAATTTATTAATATTGTTTTAAAAATGCTAATTATTGTTGTTAGTTATTCCCATCAGTGCCAGTTAGACTACTGCAACACGGACTTAACAGTTGTGGGCCTTCAGCTGAAATTCTGTCAACATGTACCACTAACAGGCCTCCTATTGTTTCTCGTGGATCTGCTACTACAACAAACACTATCATTGTTACAGTCACGAATATTATTACTGCAAAGTTATTTTCAATGCTAATTCAGTACCCGAAGGCACAAATGTACAGCGGCGAGTGCTCTCCGGCAGGTGTTCCTGCTGCTCTTATTTTAATATTATTAAAATATCAGTTCACGCTTAAGGCAAGATTATTCTGGTTACGCGTCGCGTCTTTGCTCCGAGAGGTGATTGTATCAGAGGGAGTCAAACCAAAATGCGCTACTGTCTCCCATCCCATCACCTCAGCGAGCAGTTGTCAGGAAGGTGAGAGAGAATACAAAATCCTGTTCTGTTTTTTTTTGTTTTTTTACTCCCCCCCGCCCCGCCCTTCCCTCCCCCTTTTGCTTCTGGCTCGCTGGCTGCGGAGCCTCCAGTTGATAAATGAGGTGTTTTCGTAGTAATGTCAAAGTGGGCTGCTCTGACACGCGGAGTCTGTGAGGAGAAGTGGCAGGACGCCGCCCTGTCTCCTCGTTTATCCAGCACAGCCAAACACTGCGGGCCAGCCACTGACTGTCAGCCACGGTTAAAAGACGCAGGCCTGTGGTCTGATCATCTCACCACAGACAATCCACCAAGAAAACCTGCAACTGATGGATAATAATAATAATAATAATAATAATAATAATAATAATAATAATAATAATAATAATAATAATAATAATATATCGACACTATAATAATGAACGAAATGATGCATGTATATATTGGGAAATAAATATTAAAAATATTTCATAGTTTCGTTAGAACATAATTAAAAGTTTAAAGGGCCCTATAATTATTATTATGATTATGATTATTATTGTTATTGTTGTTGTTCTTTTTTTCTCCTTGGTCATAGTTGGGGCTTTAATGCCGGACCCTCTTCAGGTATCGGTGTTTATGTACCGACTTGATCTCCAGCTCTCGAGTGCTTCTTGCAGCTTTCTCCTGATTATCCAGCACTGCTGTAATGTGATGTCACCGAGATAACGAATTAGGCACGAAAAGGATCGTTAACGGCTTTATAAGGCGGCACACGCGACGCTCACAGAATTATTATTAATTGATTATTTTTTTTAAATCTGTTTAAAAATGTCCTGGATGATCGTTAGCTTGATTGTGACTCAGCACAAAGGGCAGCTCTGATTTCTCTTACACAGCAGAGCAATAAGAGGCAACGTGGACACCAACACGCCCCACGTCCGAAAACGCCTTTGATGTCTCGATTATGATTAATGAGAAGCGACTGCAGTTACATGCAAAACATGCAGGAAGGAGACGCAATTCATCATTTTTAATCACCCCACGCCTGCTGTTTGTGTTTTATCTTTGTATTTCGCACACAAATTCTGTTTTTTTCAGTTAAATCGTGTGTAATTGACTTTTAATAATGACGAACGCGTAACATCTAATATTTAATCTGTGAGGTGATTAGAAACATTGAAATATTTGTACTTTTATTTTGTTAAACTTTCAATAAAAGTTATGCTGCGCATTTTGCACCACAGCTTTGGTGAAAATACTGTATTTAATGACCTACCTGGACGTTTGATCACTATAATGTTTGATGCATTGTTTTAAGTTTATGTAGCTTGTCCCCAAACAACACAAATATTTGTTTAATAAACTAATCCCTGCTCATCCTCATATGTAAAGTGATCAGTATGAAGACTGGATCTGTATGCAAAACACAAAACATTCTCATTTTAAAAAAGAATACATTAGAAATTAAAATACAGTAATTAAATAGGTATGTTTCCTAGCATGGCTATAAAAGTACACGTTTGTGGTTTAAAGAAAGTTAATTAATGCTGACAAATATTAAAAGTTCATCTTTAGGTTGTGATTTTTTTAAATGCATTACAGCTGTCATATATAAAAAGATAATATTAACAAATCTGATTGAAGTCCTGTTTAATTATATGTGTGTGAAATACAATATGGGATGATTCATTGTTAATAGTTATTCTAAGAAATATTTTTTAATTATAATATATGAGAGAAACTTAATATATTATCCAAAAGCAGCACAGCATAAGAGGAAACAAAATACCCCCCCACACACACAACAATAATACAATTAACATTGAAATACATGAGAAAAATGGTTCACTCTGAATGTTCTTAATGTGCAAATCCATCATTAAAATCTAAATCTGAAATGTTCCTGGTGTAATAAATGTAGTCAGAGTGAATGCAAAATCTGTTTTCTATATTTACCTCCTGTTCCCAGAGCCTATAAACACTGACGTATTTACTCTTTATTTTATGGAAGACACAGTTAGATTTTATACCTGCACAGGTCTTTTCTCCCTGTCCTCCAGTGAATGGCAGCTTGTCCAGAGCTGCTGGAGCAAAGGCTTCTGGGAGGCCTTGAATGCCAGACTCTCCTGTTTGAAGTGGTAGATGATTAAACGGGTCATGACAGGTGTAAAAGCAACCTTTGTCATTTTGGACATGTACCGTCCTTGCTTCCTTGGCTCGCCCACAACGGAACGCCCTGCTCACCTGCCTGCTTATACAGAGTATGTGCACCAATGTGTGTGTGTGTGTGCGCCCGTGTGTGTGTGTGTATCTGGGTGTGTTTGTGTGGAGTGGATTTTCTGGAGGCGACTGATGGCTGCTAACAATCCCACACCATCACACTCCCTGTCAATGTTATGTGATGAATGAGTGACAGATACACTCCTGATGGAGGAGATGCAAGCCTGTTGTCTGTGTATTTATGGTCTTGGCTCTGTGCCACTTGGTGTGAAGAACATGCATGAAATGCTCCAGTAGAAATGGATAAATTGTCTGTGATTTGAGAAGGGTGGAGGCATATTTATCTCTTATTATGTGTGTCTCCAAGAATTTATATTTATCAAATCAATGTCGTGATGTCATATCAGCCTGACATATGCTTCAGGGTTTATTTGACCTATTCTCCTAACTTTGGCTCCAATCATATATCAACTGTACCATGTTATTATATTATGAACTGTTGTTATCATTTGTACTTCTCTTATCTTTTTCCTCCCAGAGTCATCATGATGCACATACAGCAGTGAAATGAAGATAAAGAGTTTGCTCCGGTATTGTAATAGCAGAGTTGAAATTCAAATAGGGCTTTGATAAATCAGGCAAATCATTCTGTCACATGCAGGATTAAGTGGAAGACACATATCAGTATTTTGTTCTGAGTAATTATAATATTAACTTGCACATTTTCTAGGCTGTTGCATTGAACAGTGAACTAAATTTGGAAGCAAGCTGTCTTTTGCAGACTTCAAAATAAAGTGAATGCTTCATATTTGTTTCTTTGTGTCATGCAGGAAACAGACTTAGCTGCAAGTAGAACAGAGCAGCACAACTCAAAGATTAAAAAAAAAAAATCTTCAGCCATTCTTCATTTTGCTATGAAATTTCCATGAAATTTTAATTCTGACTCACAACTAAGTCCAGTAAGTTTGACTCACAGCAGGAATCTTCCATGGAAGTTGCGAACAAAGCTGCAATAAATTTCACGTTCACATCAAAGGAAAGTGCAAGCAATCGGATAATCTCTATTACATGTAAAATGACATTAAAACAAATGAGGCAAAGTTGTGCAGTTCAACACACACTGCTGCTGACTCTGTTTAGGCATAAAATGAGCATTATGCTAGAAGAGATTAAGAGATGTGTTTTAAAAAAATCATAATCTACACATTACAGGCTGATTTTAGTCAAGTTCAAGGAGTGTTCATGAAGATGATTTAAAAGTCACAGTTCAACAGCTGGTTTTCTTGCCAGTAGTTAGATGAAAAGATACCACCATCTTGCGCTAAATGCAACCCTGTTTGATAAAAAGCTTTTGGGATTCCAAGTTTAAAATGCTTGCTTTGTAAATTTTGCTTGTGACTTAAACCCATCATTTATCTGAAAATACTTCAAAAACGACATTAAAATTTGAAAGTGAGACATTGTTTAACTAAAAGCAAACCATGCTCATTATAAATTTGATGCCAGCAACACATTTTTTGTAAGGTGGGACTAATGCAGTTTAGAAAGGTAAATATTTTTTCATTCTTGCTTCATAGAAGAATTCAGATGCTCAACAGTCAGCCTGCTTTCTTATACATAATGTGCTAAATGTGGTTAACAGGGTTAATGGCTTCACCCACATACCGTCACCTATTGGGCCGTATGCTGACAACAATCCTTACAGTCATACTGTAAGGGAAACGTTAACTCCTCAGACCACTGGATGGTTTTCCACTTCTCCTCAGCCCATCTTAGATGAGATTTAACAGAAGGCAGCAGCATTTTTGCACTTAATTTGCATTTATTTGTGCAGTGATTTCCACATTGTATACTGTTCCCAATATAAATCTCCAGCTAGTTGCCAATTAGCTTAGCTAAGCACAAAGACTTTAGGGTTAGGATTAGGATTAGAAAGAAACCCTGGCTCTGTGTATAGTTTAAATAAACAAGATGTAAAATGCTAGTTCTTGAACATTTGCATTAGGTTTTCTTCACTCTGGGTCAGGCAAACAGCATCCCTGCATTAAGATGTTGTTCATGTTGCATGCAAAATTAACAAATGTTCATTGACACTATTATTTGGCCTAATGACCATTTGGAAACTGGCAAATCTTTGTAAAGTTTGCAGTCAAAGAGGGATCAAGGTGGGCGCGGCTTCACTCACAGACGCCTAACATCCCTGCACCTCTGTCTCTGGAAAATAGAGCCTCATCTCTTGCGCAGATTCTGAGGCTATGTTATTGTTTCCATGCTAGCGTCTCCATCCTGTAGAGCCAGTCCCTCTCCGTGTGTGTGTGTTTTGTCTCAGGAGAGAAGGTCAGGTCTCCAGTACATTTTCTGACTTTCCCTGAATCAGCTGTTTGAAGCTCCAGCCTGAGAGAAAACAGCCTTGGCCAAGGCAACGTCACTGATAGCAAAGCAGAGGCAGTTTAGAAGCGAGTAGGTGGGGATAGCAGGATGGCTGAGGGAGTTTGGAGGGCTGGATGGATACTCGGGCCTGGCACTGCAGGGGAGCAGCTGGTAGATCTTGCTATCCCACTCAGGCTTTCAAGGTCTATGAACTCTCAGCTGCTGGTTAGAAAGATAACCACTGCGTGGTGGAACTAAAACAATCACCAATTGTTGAACTCAAAACTGGGAGACAGATGAGATATCGAAGGAAGTCGGGAACAGACTTTTTCACAGGTTTCGTTAAGAAAAATAATGACTGAATTCCTTTATCCCTCAGTTTCTGGGTCTTGGTGTAGAGTATGTTGGTTCTTTCTGGCATGGCTTACAGGGATCCTTGAGTAGAACATATGCTATTAATGCTTCTCCCCCATTTACAGGGTAATTTCACAGTTATTGAAAAGACATATTTTCTTACTTATCTCTGGTGTTGTCCTACTTATAGATTCTTAAAGTCTTAAAGTCACTGCTTGAGCAGAAGACCCATATGCTGCCCCAGACCATTTCCTTTATGTCTTGCCCCACTTTCCTGTCAACTCTCTCCACTATTCTATCTAATAAAGGCTAAATACCAAAGCAAAACGTGAAGAAATTATTGTCCCTTAAGCACAGATGGGCTATATAAAACAAACAAACAAAAAAACAGGTGGGCTTCTGGTAAGAAGTTCACTTGGTGGTGGCAAAGAACCCATATCTCACTTCAAGCACTGCAGCAGACTGAAATTTGTGCTGCCTAATTGTGAAGTCTTTGTCTTGATCACTTGTGATTTAAACACAACCCGAGGTTTGTAATGATAAATGGCTTCCCAAAAAGTGTAGAAAGAGGAGAAACCTTGAAGCTGTAGTGCCAATGAAAGAAAATAAAAACTGAAATCGTCTTTTTTTTTTTTTTACATCACAAACTGAACGAATGAATCGCCGTGTGTATTTATAACTGTAACTGTAACATTTTGAGGCATCATGCATTATTTGTCTTTTAATTTCACTGAAATCAGTCTCTACAGTTTTCACTGGTTGAGAGCAAATCCTATGAGAAGTATTCACTCAAAAATCTTCAAATATCTCAAAATATCTCAAACCTTGGGCAGAGGAAATTACAGCTATCAAGCTCCATCCATATTAGATGGAGCTATCTTTCAAGCTTAGTGAAAAAAATATGCTTTGTTATTGTAATATGAATAAGCCCACATTTTTAAATGCACATAGATATAACAAAAATGTTTCAGAGTAACTGTCCCGGTAGGACCATTTTGCAAATGCACTTCTTTCCAGGAGAGAATGTGTGAAAAAAGTGTCTGCAGCTTTTCAGTAAGTAGAACAAATAAGCTCTTTTATGATCTGATAAGCTTCACTCAAAAGGGTCTGGAGCTCCACCAGACATAGCTAACTTTGCACAGCGCTTGTCCTTCTATGACCGTACGGCCTCACATCGTCTCGGCCTCTCACACTTAAACACACATGCAGATAAACGCACGTACACGCCGCTCCCCTTCCGCACACATTAAACACACTCTCAGACTGACTTGAAGGTTTCTGTCGCCTTCTCCTTCACTTTAGTCAGTTGCCAGACAATGAAAACATTGAGAGGCAGTTTCTATGGCGTGACCGGGGCTTTTGTTTGACTGAAAAACATATGCATTCTACATGCTTCAATTATGGTTTTATCAGATCGCTGTCAAACACACCAATCATGCACGTTCCTTTGTGCCCTCTCTAACGGTGTGTACTGTACCACGCGGAGCAGTGACTTGCTGTGTTTGCATGTTTGCCCATGGTGGGAGGACAATATCTCAGACTAGTTTGTGTCCCAGTTGGTGGAAAACTCACAGCTTGGTCGAAAAGCAAAGTGTGCCAATCCCTTCTGCTTTACAGCAACATATTGGTTTCAAATGCACAACTGAACTAACGTGGGGCCCTTTTTCTATCAAGCACATTCAGTTTCAGCCCCGACCATCACTGGGCAGCCTATTGGACAAAAAGGCCATATCAGGGCGATCTGCAGCACGTACAGTTAAGTCGCTTATTGTGACTTGAACTGTGTGCTCCAACAAAAGAGACCAAGAAAGACACGGCTGATCTGAACTACCACTGGCTCAGTTTTCGATTGGCCTGACTTCCCTTCAGTGTCAAAGTCACGTCCACATCGCCAGTTATTTCACAAGAATGTTATCATAACTAAAGTTGTATAACCATAATATAAATATATGTATTAAAAAAACCCTGAATGGAACACCTGAGGCTAGAAAATTGTTGCTATATTACTTTGCACTACCTTAAAAATAGAATTTGATTCTGTCTCCAAACCAGATTCTGAACTTCAAAAAGGAGCTGTCCTCTAGTTTGACCCCTGCCATTATTCTTACTGGCATTATGATGAACCCTGGCCAGCGTGTGTGCTTTGTTTTGATAGACGACGGTCAGCAGCTTAGGCTCGTAGGCTCCACTAAGCCAAGTGTTTACAGATCTGCTAGGACGCAGCCTTGTAGATTCAAGATGCTGCATCCAGGCAGACGTTGCTGCAGTCCGAGGTCTGGACTGATATTAGCCTCAAAACACGATTAACCCAACATGATAACACCAGCGAATCAAGGCGACGATGGAGCTCTTGTCAGATACCAACAGTATCTTCAGTGTGACCACATGACGCAATGTGAGAAAATGTGTGGAACAACTGCAAAGATGACCTGAACACAATGCCCAGGTTTTGTCTTTTACTTATTATTATTATCAGAGGTGGAAATGACAAATAACAAATCCTTAATACTTCACTGTACTTAAGTAGAATTTTCAGGTACCTATACTTTACTTGAGAATTTATTTATCTGGCTACTTTTTACTTTTACTCTCTACATTTTTACAAAAATATGTTTTCTTTCTGCTTTTTACATTTTCAAAACAGGCTCATTATTTTAGGTTTAAAATAATGAGTTAGGAGAGTTACAGCAAACATCAGACTGACTTGAACCTAAATTGAGGGAACAATAACACAAAGACAACGCTATTGGTGTATCCATCTCTGGTGCAAACAGGAGGCAAAACATATGATTTATGCATAATTTAGGGAGTTAAAGTGCCAAAAATGTGATTGCTAATTTGTATATGTTTTTTAGTGTAATACCCTTGTCTGTATTGGTAATTGGGCTGTAGTCAACAGGATATACAAAGGGGTTATATGTAAAATAAAAAATGACCTGTTTTGCAAGTATCCATGTGACACATTCTCTGTGTACCTTTTCTGTGTTCTACAATCATCAATACAATAACCAATCCAGTCCTTTTTGCTAGTTAAAATATTGTTATATAACTGTCATGTTATATTTATTATTTCTAAGAGATTTTTAATCTCAGTGAGACTTTTTTTTAACTGGATAAATAAAGGATATATAAAAGTCACTTTGCCAAAAACTGATTTCAGCTTTTACCTATGACAGAAATGTTCTTTCGGTTCCAAAATTACTTCATTCATGGCATATATGTTTCACAAATTAGAGGTCAGCAAGTAATTTTTTTGGCAATCACTTTTTGGCAGATCATCACTTTTTGCCACTTTTTGACATCAGATCATCTGGATCATCTCCTGCAGGTGTTCAGGTGGTACTTCAGCATCTAGTTAGCGCAACAGAATGGGGCGAGCATAAAGTAACGTTTTTTAAGTCGCAGCTAATTTCAAATGCAACGTTTCTGAAAGCTCAACAAAAGACAAAAACTGTTTCAGTGCAGCTGTCTGGTAGTTAAAGGTG